>PVJA010015329.1:29606-45720 GCA_004027025.1 Myocastor coypus | reverse complement strand
AACTGTTGTTAGTGTCAGCCTTCGGGATGAGTCATGGCCATTGCTTGGCCATTTTGCTTTCTGTGAAAGCCTGAGAGAATGTTTTTCTCTGGGTGACTCTCCTTAGACGCACTGCAGTTCATTCATCCCTTTCCTCTGAGGTCCCATAATCTCCTTGACCAGGAAATTTGGGACACCTCTGAGTTATAGGATATTACAGCACAGGTTCTCTTATATCCTGGGTCTTTACTTACCCTGTTTATCCTTACTTCTTGGGTATAATCCTTCATCATTCAAATGTGTAGAGCTTATCAGAATTCTCTCTCTTGTTGGTACGTGCAAAACTCTTGATTTTTGGCAGTGCTGTGTCTTGTCACGAGTGTCGACTGGACAGCCGGGAGAAGAGACAGAGTCTTGGCAATGTCTGAACATGTCTTATTGTCAGCTGCTCAGCTCAGCACCCCCATACTTGAGAGGTAGGGCTCAGGCTGTCCCCTCACCCTTGAGGCTTTTTGCCACTCTTAGCTGCTGTACATTGTCACTAAGCCTTGGCTGCATAGACCTGGCCAGCCCACATTTATAGTAGTTTCTTGCCTGGATTGACCTTGGTTATGTAAGTTATTTTTATGGAGACTGAGAGGTGTGCCAGCATGAAGTGTACCCTTTTGAGGCTTCATTTTTCCTTGCACTAAGCCACCTCTGCTGAGGGACAGATGCCTCTTGGAGAAAATCTGCACAAAAAATGCTGGCTAAGGGGTTGGGGAGGTAGCTCCATGGCACAAGTGCCTGCCTGGCAAGTACGAGGTTGTGAGTTTGAACCCTGGTCCTGGAAAAAAAAAAAAAGCCTGCTCATCTGTTTCCTTTTTCTGGAGTTTGGTCCTGCTCCTCACTGTCTTGTTAAAGTTTCTTATTCCTTCAAATAGACGTTTTTTTAAAAAAATATATTTAGTACAGGGCCTCCAGGGTCTCTACATAAATTGGACTATAGTGATTCTTTTGTTTTCAGGCTCCCAAGTGCTGGGATTACAGGCCTGTGCCACCATGCCCAGTCTCATTGGCCTTGTCATTGTGCCCCTGGGGTGGCCCCAGCGCAGGATTGAACCCCTGACTGTGGTGCTCTGCCTAAGCAGGCTCTTTAGTCTGTTGAATTATCTAGCTGGCCCCACATAGACTTTTATTTATCCAGCTTTTCTGGTTGTCCTAAGGCAGTGGTTCTCAACCTTTCTAATGCTGTGACCCCGCAATACAGTTCCTCATGTTGCAGTGACCCCAAACCAAAAAATAATTTTGGTGGCTACTTCAAATTATTAATTCCAATAAATAACATTTCACCATGGCATAGCATGGGTTTAAATATGTATTTTCCGATGGCTTTAGGCAAACCCTGTGTTTTGGTAGTTCAACCCCCACCAGGGTCGAGACCCACAGGTCAAGAACTGCTGTCTATGCTTTCCAACTTTGTTTTTGAGTTTATCATCGAAACGCTTTACTTTCCACGGCCTATTTATTTATTTATTTATTTCTTGTTTCAGAACCTTTGTTTGTTTATTCACTCATTTTTATGGCCGGCTCAGCCCACCCCGAGAGCAGGGCTGACACAGCATGTGGTGCCGGGGATCGAACCGCGGTCCCTGAAGCTGCCCAAGCTTTCCCAAGCAGGTGCTTTAGACCACTGAGCCATCCCACCGGGCCCCCCTCTACGGCCTTTTTGAATTTTTAATTCTGCACCTAACTACATCCTTATCCCTATCAATCTATCTATCTATCTATCTATCTGTCTATCTATCTATCTATCTACTTATTGAGATAGGTCTTGTTACATAAGTAAATTGCCCAGGTTGAGCTTAAATTTATGATTCTCCGTCCTTTCAGAACATTGGGAATATGAACCCCTAAGTGCCTACTCAGTCAGCTGCTGCTGCTCTTAAATGACTCAGTCAAAACACCCTCATTTTTCCATCTCCAGAAAATCAAATTCTTTATTTTATTAGGGTTAGAGAGGAGAATTCACCAGGCTGTATACTGTAGCATAGGAGACCCAAAAAAGATCTATATCCTTTGCAGATTTTTAGTTAGTCTTTTCATATTTCTCTCACCCCCTTCCACAATTCCTTTGTGCTATTTATTCCTTAAACATTTAAAAAAATTTTTATTTATTTGATACAGTATCTTGCTATGCGATTCAGACTTGTAGTGATTGTTCTGTCTCAGCCTCTTCAGCACTGGGATTACAGGTGTGTGCCACCACACCTGGTTTGGTGCCTGGCACAGTGCACCCAGGGTTCCAGGGGCCAGCATAGCAGGTGTTAATGGGGATTGAACCTGGGTCCTTGCGCTTGTCAGGCAGGTGCTTAGACCACTGAGCTATATTCCCAGCCCTTCTTAAACATTTGTTAATCATAGAGTATCAGTAATCATAGAGTATCAGTAATCATAGAGTATCAGTTTTTCCAGTGCTAATTTAGGATTCTGATTTTTAGAAGTTCATTGAGTCCTTTACCATTCCTTTATCTGCCATCCACCTTTAAAATTGTTATTCTTTACATTCTCCCTATCTTTATTCTGTTAGAGGTTAGGTACTTTTGATACCTTTTTACTCTGTTTTAAAGCATTAACAAAAGCACATGTTTGAGTGTATTCATCTTTCTTTGCCAATAAAAAGTCTGAAGTGTGTGTATATGTGCGTGCGTGCGTGCGTGCGTGTGTGTGCGTGTGTGTGTGTGTGTGTGTGTGTGTGTGTGTGTGTGTGTGTGTGTTAGGTATTACGTACTGGGGATTGAGTCCAGGAGGCATGCTATACTGAACTACATGCCCCCCCCCCCTTTATTTTTCATTTGTTTGAGAAAGGTCTTACTGGGTTAGCTAGGTTGGACTCAAACTTGTAACTCCCTAGCTGGGATTATAGTTGTATGCCACTGTAGCTGGTGGCTGGCATTTACTTATTTTTAGTATATATTTTTGTATTTGTCTCATTTCAATTTTTATTATAATAATGTTATTTTTATTTACTACCTTAAGTGTATTGTCTTGTTTCTCTTAACTGTGAGCCTAGGAATACTTCCTCGTACTCTAACAACCCTGGTGGAATTCTGTCGATCTAGTTTTTCTTTTGTGTGTGTTTCTTTTTTCTCTTGTCTTTTTTAGTTTTTTAATTGTTTTCTTACCCAATCCAATTTTTAAAAAGTATTATTTATTTATTTAAAATTATAAGAACTGGGGCCAACGAGATAACTCAGTGGTCTAAAGTGCCTGCTTAGGCAAGCTTAGGCAACTGCAGGGACCTTGGTTCCACCCCCAGCACCACATGCTGTGCCAGTCCCACCCCCAGGGCAGGCTGAGCCAGCCATAACATAAATAAATAAATAAAATTTAAAAAAATTATAAGAGGGGGCCCGGCAGGATGGCTCAGTGGTCTAAAGCACCTGCAGGTGGCTACAGGGACCGTGGTTCGATCCCTGGCACCACATGCTGTGCCAGCCCTGCCCGCAGGGCAGGCTGAGCCAGCCATAAAAATAAAAAACAAACAAACAAATAAAAGTTCTGAAACAAGAAAAATAAAATAAAAAAATAAAATAAAAAATGCTAAAAAAATTATAAGAACTGTAGAGTGCATACTCATCACCCAGTTTTATGCTATATTTTCTTTAAATTTGATTTTTAAAAGTTTATTTTAGTTGACAAATAATTGTACATTTTCAGGGGGTGCAGTGTGATGTTTTGATACATGTACCTTACATTGTGTATTTACCAAATCACAGTAATTAGCTTTTGGGAGTATCTTTTAATGAATAGAGAAATCCACATTTGTAATTAGTACATTAGTTAGTGATCTTTTAACATGTGGGAGTCCTTTAAAGTTATTTTTTATGTATTTAAAACACAGCTGAAAGTCTAGTTTGTGGTATTTGTCTACATTTTCTATAGGCAAATTTCTTTGGAGGGAGAGGAAATATTTGATCAATGCACAGCATATGTATATATTGAAATATCACACTGAACCTCATTAATATGTACAGTTAATACATGTTAATAAAAATGCAGCCAGGCTTGGTGTTGAACATTTTGTAATCCCAACACTTGGGAAGCTGAGGCAGGAGGATCACTATGAGTTCAAGGCCAACTTGAACTATGTAGTGAGACCCTGTCTAAAAAAAAAAAAAAAAAAGCTAAACAAACAATCCCCCAATCCCCCCACCAAAAAAGATAAATTCTCCTTGACTTTTATTCAAGACATCACACATTCTGAATTAGTAGGTACTCTTAATGTCTTTTTTCCTTTGTTTTCTGTGATGTAAACACAAATACAGATAACTTTGTTGTGAAAGTCTGTTTCTCCTACAGTGTTGTTCCACCTTGTGCATGTAGGAAACCTGTCAGACATGGCCCAGCCAGAAAAGTCTGAGGAATTCTTTTTTTTTGGCTTTTTGAGACAGGGTCTCACTGTGCAGTTCAGGCTGGCTTTGAGCTCACTTTTGTAGCCCAGGCTGGTCTCGAACTTGCAGTGATCCTCCTGCCTCAGCCTACCAACTGCTGGGATTACAGGTGTGAGCCACCACGCCCGGTCAGTCTGAGGAATTCTGAGCCCAAAGATAGAAACTACCATTCTTTGTTTCTCCTTGCTAAGTATCAACCAATAGTGAGGCAATGTTCCTAGAAGTATAATACATTTAAAGTAAAGTAAAGTTAAGGGCCAAGGAGATGGCTCAGCAGCATAAGCACCTACCTGGCAAGTGCAAGATCCTGAATTCGATCCCTGGTACTGCAAAAGTAAATTAGATCTCCATCTATAAAATAATAGTTAAATTCAGATTCTTCTAACTATATCCATTTCATTCAGTCTCCAATACTGGAGACTGAACATAGGGGTGGGCAAGTGTTCTACCACTAAACTATATCTCCTGCCCTTTTTCCTTTTTTCATTTTTTGAACTGAGACAGAGTCTTGCTACATTGCTTGGGCTGGACTTGGCCTTAATGATCCTTCTGTCCAGCCTCAGCTGGGATTTCAGGCCAATAACTATACCTTATTGGGTACTGGGGATTAAGCTCAGGACCTTGTGTTTGCCAGGCAAGTGCTTATGCTACTGAGCTGTCTCCCTGGCAAGTATACCTTATTAATATGTGCAATATTTGTGTTTTTATGTATCAGACAATAAATTTGGTTAAGCTTCTAATAGGATACAAGCAAATATACCTTAAACTTTAAAATCTTATGATCTAGTGTTCCTTTTAATTTCTTGTTTAGTAATTTATTTGGTAATACATTGAGATTCATTTTAGCAAATTTAGTGTTAAAAGAATTTAGATATTGTTTATGAGTTCATAAAATAATTACTAAATTTCTGAAAAGGATTTACAAGGTCACATTAAGTTGTTTTCTGGTTTTAGATTGCAAAACCAGAAATAGTAGTACTTACTGAAAAAGTCAAACAACTCAAATATAAAGCTAAAATCAGTTTTTCTGTCTTCCTCTTTCCTTTTTCCTATTTCCCTAATGTTATATTTTAGTTTATCTTTTTTCTAGACTTTTTGCCATGCATATATAAACACACACACACACACACAGATACACACACTGCACATTATTTGGGTTTAATTGAATTTAATAAAACTTACATGTTCTATAACCTTTTCTTGCAGCAACCGGAAATGTGCACTCGAATTTTAGAGTTTACAGAGCTCATACATAAGCTAAAGCTTAAGCTAGATTTTCTTAAATCAGTCCAGTTAACCAACTGATGAATAATTAGATCGCCTTCAGTTTTTATTACAAATAGTGTTTGCAATGAACATTCTTATATAGAGCTATATATCTATTTTTATCTTGTAAATTCTTGTAATTGAAAATGCTAGATTATTATTATTATTATTATTATTTTTTTTTTTTTTTTGTCTTTTTGAGACAGGGTCTCACTATGCAGTTCAGGCTGGCCTTGAGCTCACTTTTGTAGCCCAGGCTGGTCTCGAACTCGCACCTATCCTCCTGCCTCAGCCTCCCGAGTGCTGGGATTACAGGCGTGTGCCACCATGCCTGGCAAAAATGCTAGATTGTTGGGAATCAAACCCCAGTCCCCGCATCTGCCTAAACAGGCTCTTTAATCCCCTGAGCTATCTGGCTTGCCCTGGAAAACAAATTTTGATGTTAAGAGTTGAAACTCAAAATAGTTAGAATAGATATATAGCTACTTTCTCTTAGTTCAGTGAGAAGAAAGATTTGTACTACAAGATAGCATGTCTGGATCTCATACTCTGAATAACTACTATGAAGACAACAATATGCAATGTATTAATTATTGTAAACTGTCCAGCTAGCCTGTTTTGAAACTGTCTCATTGCTATTTCTTTCTCATTAAAATTAATAAAAAAATAAAATAAAGAAAATGCTAGGTTGAAAGGATAATGTATTTAAAATTGCAAAAGGTATTTGAAAATTGTCTTCCTAAAAAATGATAGGGATTTATAAGAGGATATTGCAACCCATTACCTTTGCCAAAGTGGGAATTTTTATGTTTTTAAATTTTTTTTGAACCTACTGAAAAGCTTATCCAGTTTTAATTTGCAGTTACTTGATTTTTCAAATGAACTTTTATGTTTTTTATATGTGTACTAGCCATTTGGTTTTTTTTAATCATACGTATGTATGTATGTATGTATGTATGTATGTATTTATTATAGCCAGCTCAGCCTGCCCTGGGGTGGGGCTGGCACAGCATGTGGTGCTGGGCATTAACTCTTGGTCCCTGTGGTTGCCTAAGCTTGTGTAAGCAGGTGTTTTAGACCACTGAGCCATCTCGCCAGCCCAAAGCGATTCTTTTTTTTTTGCGGAACTGGGGGTTGAACTCAGGCCCTTGTGCTTGCCAGGCAAATGTTTATTCTACTGAGCTATCTCCCCAACCCCCCCTTTTTTTTTAAAGAATTTATTTTATTTTATTTATTTATTTTTTCCTTGTTTCAGAACCTTTATTTGTTTATTCACTCATTTTTATGGCCGGCTCAGCCCGCCCTGAGGGCAGGGCTGGCGCAGCATGTGGTGCCAGGGATCGAACTGCCGTCCCTGAAGCCGCCCAAGCTTTCCCAATCAGGCACTTTAGACCACTGAGCCATCCCGCTGGGCCCCCCCAACCCCTTTTTATCTAATTTAAATATTGATTAGTAAGAGCTATTTCTTTAGTTCTTTGTTTAGATCTTTCATATTTATTCCTGTGTATTTGGTCTCTGTCTGTTTTCATTTTTAATCTTTATTGAAACTTAAGTAGGACTTTTATTTTTGTGCAACATTTTGTGTTGATTATTAGGAAAGTATTTTGTGTATATGTGTTTAGTGTAAGTGACTAAGGTACTGATTTGTGTGTGTGTGTGTGTATGTGAGAGAGAGAGAAAGAGAGAAAGAGAGAGAAAAACAGAAAGAGAGAAAGAGAGGGAAAGAGAGGATTTTGCAATACAGTTTAGCTAGAAATTCCTTGCTGTCCTTGGAAGCATTTTCTTTTTCTAATTTCTCACGATTGAACCTAGGACTTCATGCATGCTAAGTGTGTACTCTGCCACTAGGTAGACTCCACTTTCCCCCTTTTAAAATTTTTATTTTGAGTCAAGGTCTCCTTTCGTTGTCAAAGCTGGTCTTGAATTTGCAATCCTCTTATGTTAGCCTCTGGCTATCTAGGATTACAGTTGGGTACTACTATGCCTAGTAAAAGCATTGTTTAAAAAAATAAATACTTTGTTCTTTCCTTTCTTATTCTCCCAAGAGTATACAGTGGAGCTTTATAGAGGCTACACAATATGTACTATCATAACAAGTTGAATGTAGAAGCAGATATGAATATTCAGCTATGTTGAAGAGATGTACAAAAATGTACCCCAGTGGTACCTTCTCCCAAATTAGTTTTAGATCTTTTACTGAAATATTCTATTATACATTATTTATATTCATTTGTACATAAACCTATATAAATATTTGCATCTTCAGTTTTATATACCTATTGTGTGGTTATTCTATGTGGTTGTGAGCATAACTGTACCTGTGAGCACTGGCTCACTTGGTGTTTGAGGTCCTCCTTATGGACGATTTTGTCCATAGGTCTAGTTTCTAGAGGTGCTTTAGATGTGTGAACTAGGGGAATTCTGATGATAGATCTGGGCCCTGGTAAGGGTAGCAATCTGTGAGGTGTGAGGAGGAAGAGAAGAAAGAAAGACAGCTGCCTTGGGAGGAAAGAGGGAAGAAGAGTTTCTCTTGTGACTATTTCTTGTTTCCCCCAGTTGTGTGCAAGAAAAACATGACATGTATATGTGAATATGTATGTGTGTTGAGAGATGGCTGGGAGTAGAGTACTCCTGATACCTCCAGCTGCCCACACGACTGCTGTCATTACTCTATGGGGACAAGTCTGTGCTTATATTGTCTTTTAAGTAAGTTCAAGAGGTGTATAGGATTCACAAGGCTTTACATAGATTTATTTTTTTTCGGGACTGGTATTCAAACTCAGGACCTAGCACTTGCCAGGCTGGCACTTGTGCCACAGAGCTATCTTCCCAGCCCTGACAAGGCTTTAGAGTTTAACAGACTCTAATGATAACTTAGGTATTCCAGTGTGATTGCAGCCACTACATCCTGCCGGTTAGTGTCCTCAGCAATTCTGCTGTAATTGTAGTTCTTTCTTTTTTATTTCGTGGAACTTTTTTTGGGGGGGGGGTGCTGGGGATCAACCAGCGTACCCTGTGCCTGACTGGCATTGTTTAAGCGCTGGCACAAGCTCTTAAACCACTGAGCTAACCTGAAAGCCCCTGTTTTTTATTTTATGGAAAAAATAAAATTTCATGACAAACTAATAGAATAATAATAATTAACACATTGCATATTGTTATCTTCAAAGTAGTTGCTCAGAATAAAGATATGGGCACAAATATTTTTCCAAGCAATATTAGCACAAATCTTTCTTTTCAGTGAGCTAAGAACTAGTAGTCTTGGATTTTTTTCTTTTCCTTTCACTCCTTTCCCCTTTCCCACATCCTAGTTCCTCTTTTTGAACAATTTCTTCCTATTTCACAATATCAGTTGTGCATTTTGGCCCTTATTTACTCTTTTCAGTTTCTCACACTGGCATATTAGTTCTTGCTCAAATCATGGCTTTAGTTTTCCAACTGTTGTCATTTCTCTCATTTCCCATCTTCTCCTCTAACTCAACTAGAGTGAGCATCTTAAAAACAAGTAAGAGTCACGCTGCTCCACTGCTTAAAATACTTTCGTGGCTCCATGTTGAAGTGTAAAATCTAAATCCTTACTATGAGTTTGGTTATTTTATGATCTAAGTTCCTGCTTCCTCCTTTACATTCTGCAGCCACTCATCCTTAGATGTTTTAAGACAAGAACCTGCCCAACACTCTCTGGTCTTTGGCCCTGCAGTTTTTTGTGTTTGAAATACACTTTCTCCTCTTCTATACCCTGCCAATCCTAAGTAATTGATTCTTCAAAACTCAGATTAGCTGTCATATTTTCGTGCAAGACTGATTAATTTTCATTAATGTTATTAGTTAACTAATGCCATTAATGTTTATTTTACTTCCTTTTTTTCTTAGTTCATGGGTTCACTCATGTATACAGACTGGTTTTTCAATCTCTGTATTTTTATAAAAGCTCCTAAATAGCTCTTAATTAGTTAAAGAAAGCTCTAAAATATGAAGTGCTAAATCCTTTTAGGGTAGGAAAAACCCAGGGCCAGAAAGATAGCTGCCTTTTAAGTGATAATACAATATTTAGGCAGACAGAGCCTACCTTTTAGCCAAGTGTTTGTTTCTCTTTATTAGGAGTTACCTAAAAAAGACTATGATAAGGATCATATTGTGCCAGGTGTGGTGGTACATGCCTGGAATCCCGGGAAAAAAAAAGGTTATATCATGATGAATTTAAGGGTCAGATTTAAAGCCAGTTTCTTTTCTGTGCTGTCATGGAACTTTGTTTTATATGTATAAATATGTAATATACTATGTATATATACATATATTTCTCTCATATATATATATGTATATATTTCTAGACTTTTCTTTTTTTCATGGTGTGGACATTGAACCAGGGCATTTGCCTGAGTTACTTCCCAGTTCATATTTTATTTTTTATATTTTAAAGTAAGGTCTCCTTAAGTTGCTAAACTGCCCAGGGTGAAATTGAACTTTCGATCATCCTGTCTCAGTTTCCCAGAGTTGCTGGAATTATAGGCATATACCACCTCTTTTTCTCTTTTGTTTTCTGCTTCTCCTTTTTCCCCTTCCTCTCCCTTCCCTCCTTTTTCTTTTCTTTACCTTCTTTACTGTTTTTCTTTTTGAGCTAGAGTCTTGTTATGTTGCTCAAGGTATCCTGGAGCTGCCTTGAGTCCTCCCACCTCATCCTGCCGAGTAGCAAGCACTGCCATGCCCAGCTGAAAAATATGATACTTCTTATATTATGGTTTCAGTTTTTAGGTTTGTACCCTAATTTGAGACTTAGAACTTTCTTAACTTTCCAATTTCACCTCTGATCATTGAACCCCTGCTCTCTTCTGTGCACATACGTTTGCACCCTACTTCAACTTGACTGAATCACAGTTCTCCCACATGCCCTTTTTACTGCTCTCCCACTTGTCTTCCTTCCCACCAGGTCAGCATGAATCAGCCTCTATGCCTGTGGTGCTAGATAAACTTGCAACTCAGAACTCCTAAACTTGAGGCAGGCATAGACTTTATTTTTGTTTATCGTGTGTATATGTGTTTGCATTTTACTGGAATACATAAACACTTTTTTTCTGTATTTTTTAGGAAGACTCTATAGGGTTTTGAGGGTCTCACTACTAAGCTGGCCTTGTAGTGATCCACCTGTTTACAGCCTCCCAAGAGCTGGGATTACAGGCACAAGTAGTGGCAAATGCTGCCTCAGCATGCCGTGGGGGTGGGGCCGGCAAGGCAGGCCAGGGATTGAACTCTGGGCCCCTGCGCCTGCTTGCAGGTGCTTTAATCCCCTGAGCCATATGGCCAGCTCCCATAAACCCTTTTAAAGCAGTTATTCAGCTGCCCTATTTAAGACTTGTCTGGAATTCTCAAAGTTAATGCAGGATCCAGGATTAAATTGTGTGGTTCCTGAATTTTCAGATGACATACTGCCTCTGGTATCAAATTTGATTAAACTTGTTAAATTTAATGCTATTTGGTTCTACTGGGGAGGAAGAATTTAATTGCTTACTCTAGAGAGCAGACTTTTTTCCCAGTGACTAAGGAACAGAACATTTATTAAAATTACCTTGGTGACCTGAAAGGGAGAAATGTACCTTTTTTCCTTGGTAGAAGTAGGTCCAGGGCATTATTAACATGTGGTGAAAATTGAATAATTGCGCAATGCTGACTTCTTTGGGATTCAGCCTTCTACTTCCTGCTGTCTGATTAGTTCTGTTCAACCTGCTGGTGTGCTTGAACAGGGAGCCTGCAGAGGATTTAGGAAGGAAAAACCCTTTAGCAAGTCTCAGGCATTGAAGACATATGATTTAATTTCACATTACACATGATTATCTGGTTTCCCTTGGCAACCTCTAGTGTTGTCCTACTTTGTAATCAAGGATGGCAGGATACTTTGCACACTGAATGACATCATTTGGAACATAGAGAACAGAGTTTGCCTGTAAAAGACAAAAAGGTCACTAAAGGACAGGAGTCCTTTTACAAAGAAAGTAGAAAGGCCTGTGATATAGCTCAGTGGACTAAGTGCTTGCTTAGGTAAGTGTAGTGGGCAAGGTTTGATCACTGACACTGCATGCCATGCCAGCCCCGACCCCAGGCATGTTGAGCTGGTGATAGAGTTCAGGTGTGGTGGCATACACCTATAATTCCAGCACTAGGGAGGCAGAAATCAAGAGGATCACTATGAGTCCAAGCTGCATAGTGAGACCCTGCACAAAAACAAACAAAAAACCTTTAAAAGTTTTTTAAAAAAACTAGATAGTTCTCTGTAGCTCAGATTTTATTGATGAAGGAGATTGCAAATCTACTTACAACAATTTGGGGATGAAAAAGAATGGAACCAAATCCTATACATCTTTTATGGGGTAAATCTAAATTTTTCTTATTGTACATTATAGATGAATTTTTATTACAACAATCATAAGAGTTACCATCTATTAAGTATATGTCAGGAATCTTACCTGGCTCCTTATATATGTGACTTCATTAAATTCTTATATCTCTGAAGAAGTACTAATACTACTGTTTAAGTGGTGTTTATTGATCTCCTAAAACATAAGGCTGAAAGAAGGGTAGGACAACATATGAGCTTTGTAACCTAAAAAAATCATATAAGTTTCAGTAGCATTTATTATAAAAGTTATTATATGCTAACTAATGTCCATCAAGGTTTGTTTGTTTGGAGACAGGATCTTGCAGTGTAGTTCAGGCTAGCCTTGAACTCATGGCAATACTATCTCAGCATCTAGAATACCACCATGGCCATCCAAAAAGCTTACATTATAGTAATTTTAGTCTAACTTTCATTTTTCACATTAGGAAATTGAGACCCAGAGATTAGTGAGGCTTGAACTAACTTACAGTTATTTTCTGACTTCCAGTAATTTGTGGATTATACTGTTTCCTCACAATTTGAAATAGGGCTTGAATAACTGGGAAGAGAAAAGGAAGAAATCTTGTAGTGCATTGAAACCTGTTAGGTTGAGCTGGCAGACATAGTAAACAAATCAGGCATTTGGAATAGTTTTTACTTAATGATTAATTTGTTCCACTTGGCTCCAATCTGAACATACTGATGCACCTAATGTTTTTAAATGATAAGTCTTTCAATGTGTCTTGTACCCTGCTGATCATTTGAAGGAACTCTTGTTTATTGAAAAGGAAAAGGAGCTACATATACAATACCTTACATGTATGTACACTCTGCTGAAAAAAATGTTTGTATACTTCAGGAAAAAAAGTGATGCGAATATTTTAATACTAAATAGATGATGAGATCATGAGATGAATGTAAGTTACTGTTGGCCTCTGTAATTGCAAGAGGTGCTCCTGATATCTGTTGACTTCCAGGCATTTCTCAGTACAGTGAATTGCTGCATGGGTAATCTTGGTCATTGAGATTGCTGCCCACGTATTTTCAGCTTCTTCTCTAAAGGCCAGCAGTGCAGTTGGTTTTCTAGGATATATGGCATCCTCTAATGTCCTCCATCCTGTAGGGTAATACCATGTGTTGATGAAACATCATACTATTTTTCTTTTCCTGACATACATACATTTTTTGGTGCCCTCTGTATTGTCATGTCTGAAATGGATATGAATGATAATGACAGGCTATTTTTGTGACATGTAAAAGCAGACACCACATGTGATATTTTATTGACTTATATGTGTGGGTCTTTGTTATGTTCCCAAAATGTCTAATATTGTGGCAGGCATGCCCTTCTCTTTTTCTGAGGTGAAAACTGTGGAAGCTTAATGGAAAATTGGAAATCTTAGTGATATGTATTTACAATGGAACACATGAGTTTCATTTAATCCTATAACAACTATGACTATGAATGTAATAATTTTCATTTTAGTAATTTTTCAGTTATGTGTGTGTGTGTGTGTGTGTGTGTGTGTGTGTAATACTGGAGGTTGAACCCAGGACCTTGACACAGAGCTACATTTAAAAAAAAATTTATATATTTGGCACAAGGTCTCAATATGCAGCTCAGAAAATAGTGACCGCTGTTTTCAGCCTACCTAGTGCTGGAATTACAAGCATGCACCACCATGCCTGGCTTGGTTGCCTGGCTTGGTGTGTCTGAGGGCAGGGTCTGCACAGCCAGTGGTAAGGGAGGTTGAACCCCTGTCCCTGTGCTTGCCTAAGTAGGCACTTAGTCCACTGTGCTATCTCACTGGCTGTTGAGCTACAGTGATTCTCCTATTTTCAGCCTCCTAAATGCTAGGATTACAGGCATGTACCACCATGCCCACTCTCAATCACTGTTTCAGCATGACTGGCAGTGGAGCTGGCATGGTATGCCAAGGATTGAACCCCAGCCACTACACACTGTCTAACTAGGTGCTTTATTTGTCCATTGAGCTATCTGGCCTGGCCTCCTTGAGTTATAATTTTGACCTTTAATTTTTTTTTTGTTTTGAGACAGAGTCTTACTAAGGTACAAAGTTAACCAAGTAGCGTTAGAATTTGTAGTTCTCCTGCCTCAGCCTCTCAGAGTGTGGGATTATAGGCATGTGCCACTACACCAGGCTAGTTTTTTATTAATCCTGTGCAGATTTTTTTTCTAAAATGTTATGAGAATTTTCAAATGTATGGAAAAGGTGAAGAATTGTCAGTAGATGCCACCATCCCTTTAGATTCTATGACGGTTAGTACTTTTATAGTTTTTTAAAATTTTATTTTAGATAGGGTCTCACTGATCCCCTTGTCTCAGCCTCCCAAGTGCTGGGATTATAGGCATGTGCCACCATGCCCTGCTGTAACTACTTTTCTATATTTACTGTATTATATATCTAGCCATCCATTTATTCATCCACTCGTGACTCTTTTGTTGTATTGCAGGGTGAGTTGCACATATTCTGCATTTAACTCCTGAACACATAGGTGTGAATATTGTGAATCAAGTAGAGTTAAAAATAGTATCTCTAGTGAAAAAACAAAACAAAAATAAAATACTACTGGTTGTGGTGGCTCATGCCTGCAATCTTAGCACTTGGAAGGCCGAGGCAGGAGGATACTATGAGTTTGAGGATAGCATGGAATACACAGAAAGACCTTGGCACAAAAACAACAACAACAAAAGCAAAACAGGAGCTTTCTATTCTGTGTGGTGGGGTCTATGCATAAAATCACTTTGGGCTTTCCCCCGCGAAATAATAAGCTATTTAAAGAAAAAAATATATAAGCCACCCATACCTCACTGATGAGAACTAGAAATCTGTAGAAAAGAAGGGGGATACCCTGTTGAATTCCTGGCCACAGCATGAGGGCATTGCAAAGTGAAACCTTACCTTATTTCTCATTCTAAATGAGACTGAGGTCACTGCAGCATTTCTAAACTCAAATGAGGGGAGTTTGATTAGCAAATTAGTTAAACACTTTGGTCATGATATTGGCACTTAATTTTACTGAACATTTCTCCCCTTTTCTTTTTGGCTGTGACTAAATTGCCTATAGCATGCAGCATGGTTGCTGGTAAAACAGGAAATGAGGTAAGTAATTTTGGTAGGGAATTTTCACTACCATTTAAATATGTTACCTTATTCTTAAAGCACTTTTACTACTACTCTGTTCTTTTTAGTGTGAATTCACTAGCTCCTAGAGAATTAATTTTTATTGTGTAAGTCTAGGGTGTCAGATTTGTCCAGTTACTTGCATAATATAATTAATAGTCTGTTGAAATGAATTGTTTCATATGTGTAGATTTAATGTGAATAAAATACATGTTTTATATGTATTAAGCACTATATTGTCTTAAAATAATAAATTATACATTGATCTTCAAAACTAATTATTAATCTAGACCATAAATATAAAGTTTGAAATTTTAGGTAAGGTCAAACAACAGTGAATTTATATACAGATAACTTACTGAAAACATAAAATTTACAGTCCTTGATCTGAAACCTTTGGAGGCCAGATATGTTTCAGAATTTAGCGTTTTTGGATTTTAGGAATATAGTCTGATGTTAACTATCATAGATAGCACATTTCTTTTTTGGTGTGCTACCATATATTAACCGTATCAATATTTTTATAATGAAACATAAGTATGTTTAAACTAAGTTTGGTAAAGAAAGTAAATAGCTTCCTGTAGTCATACTAAAATTTGGGAGCAACCAAGTTTTTCCAAAAACATTAATTCTCCAGAGCTTTTTGGATTTTGAAATTTAAAATTTTATACCATAAAAAGGACAACACCAGGTATGGTGGCACATGCGTGTAATCCTAGTACTTGGGAGACTAGGGCAGGAGGATTTCTATGAGTTTGAGGCTAACCCAGGTTATATAGTGAGTTCAAGGTGAGCCTGAGCTACAGAGCAAGACTGTGTCTAAAAAAAAAAAAAAAAATAGGGGCTGGGGAGATAGCTCCGAGGCACAAGTGCCTGCTGGGCAAGTGCAAGGTCGTGAGTTCGAACCCTGGTCCCACAAA
>PVJA010015329.1:0-29506 GCA_004027025.1 Myocastor coypus | reverse complement strand
TGATATCTGCACCTTTAGAATAATGATAATGACATTTATCAATAGCATGGGGTTAGCTAGGTTTTATTAGTCATAAAAGTTTACAGATCTGATGTAACAACAAAATTTGCTCCTCTGCTTTTAGAAAATTGTTATCATAATGAGAACATGCCATTTTCTAAATATTTTCAGCTTGCATGTTTGTTGCTTGTGAGTTCCTTTTTCTTCTATAACTATAATCCCTCCCAAAGTATGTGAAAGCACTCTTATAACCAGTTACATTCTCAGCTCAGTACCAAATGAACTACTTTCTCATTTGTATTTTGAAAGTTTATAGTTTTTATATATTTTTTCTAGATCAATTGATCATTAACTAAGTTGCCTTTTTTGTTTTCTACCTGAGATTAGTAGTATCTTTAGTCTTGCATAATTATATGAAAATATATATTGCTTATAAATAATAATCCTGTCAGTAAAAATGAGACATTAAAAGGGATGATTCAAATGGGGCAAGAGGTACATGCTTATAATCCTAGCCATTTAGGAAGCTGAAGCAAGAGGACTATAAATGCAAGACCAGTCTGGGGAATTTAGCAAGATCTTCTCACAAAATAATGTAAAGAAGGTTGTAGATGTACCTTAGTGGTAGAGCACTTGCCCAACATGGGCAAGGCCCAGGGTTCAATCCCCAGTCCTTGGGAAAGGGAAGGAAATGTGTGTGCGAGATTTACAAGTGGACCCTAACATCTTTTTTATTAAAAGTAGCCCTGTAAATATTTATTTGAATCATGAGTGCTTGTTAACTTATTAATAGTATTTTGATGTTCTCAACGGAGTAGAGCAGTTTTAGTAATAGCATAGCATGTTTTCTTTCCTCTTATCTAGAGGAAAGCTAGATATGTTAATAGGAACTTCCCAAAACTTGTGTATTGGCTCATAAATAGATTTTTAAAGAATGGGAGGTATTTATCTGCTATTACACTAATGAGCATTTCAGAACATTGATACCTCAGGCTTTGATATTTTTTGCTCAGTAGTAAAGGGGAAAAATGTAGAGATTTTACACTAAGTTCTTAAAAATAAAGCCCATTTTCAGCAAGAGAGATGTAAACATTTAAGACATGGTTATGACTATTTTAATAGACAGTTTTATAATTTCTAAGCTGAAACAGTCATTTCTTTCTCACCTTTCTAGAATATACAAATCCTGTATCTGGCAACTCCAGTTCAAAAAAACATAGTGTGTTTTTATCATCAAAGCTTAAAAATTGATTTATATGCTGTTAAAAAAAGTACTTCCTTGATTTTACTACAATATAGGTCCATGAGGCAAGAAATCTTGGTATGGTCTATTCTCTGCTTTCTATCTAATGTATTAAATATGATATATCATAGGCATTCAATTAATTTTTAAATAATTCCTATATTTTAAGGAAAAAGTGATGCTTTTTATGGTGAATTAATTTTTGTTATTCAGAAATCAGAGTTTGTCGCTGGGGAGGAGTGATGTAGTTCAGTTAAAAGAAGCCTACAAATGGATAATGCACCCCTTGTTTTCAGAGGAACTGGGTGTTCCTGTCGACGGAAAGGTATCAGATTATGTGCATTATTAATTTTATTCTCTGGTTTTACTAGTTTTATTATATGGCAGAGTTTTGGTTAGCCAAAATAATCCCCTCTTTAAGTAATTCAGTGAAGGATTTATAAGCCTTTAAAGTACTGATTTCTTTTCTTTTTCCTTCCTTTTCTCTCTCTCTCCTTCCCTCCTTTCCCTCCTTCCTTCCTTCCTTCCTTCCCTCCCTCGTTCCCTTCTTTCCTCCCTTTCTACCTCCTTTCTTCCTTCCTTCCTTTTTTTTTTTTTTTTTTGAGAAAAGACTGGTCTTGAACTCACTGTGTAGCCCAGGGTGGCCTCAAACTCTTGGCAATCCTTCTGCCTCAGCCTCCCTAGTACTGGGATGACAGGAGTGCACCACCACACTGCACACTGGGCAAAATGTTAGTTGAAGTTAAAGTCTCTTTTTTTCCACTAAGAGTTCTTTGTAATCCAAGATATTTATGTCTTTAAAAAATAATGTGTACCCTAGTTAACCTTAAAAATTTAAAAATAACCTGTGCCAGCCGGGCGTGGTGGCTCACGCCTGTAATCCCAGCACTTGGGAGGCTGAGGCAGGAGGATCAGTGCGAGTTCAAGACCAGCCTGGGCTACAGAAGTGAGCTCAAGGCCAGCCTGAGCTGCATAGTGAGACCCTGTCTCAAAAAGGAAAAAACAAAACAAAACAAAACAAAACAAAAAACCTGTGCCTTTAATATTTAATTAGACATATTTACTAGTACAAAGTCAACATAGAATATTTAATGTTGGGCTGGCCAAATAACTCAGCAGATTAAAGAGTATGCAAGCAGGCACAGGGGAAGGGGTCTCCATCCTGGGCTACTGTGCTGGCCCCGCCTCCAGGGTGCACTGAGAAGGCAGTTGAGAGTGGGCATGGTGGCATGTGCTTGTAATCCTAGCTCTTTGGAGGCTATAAACAGGCAGATCACTATGAGTCCAATCTAGTAGTGGGACACTGAATACCCAGTAGACCCTTCCCTAAAATACAAAAAAAGAAAGAAAAGAAAAAATCTTGTTTCATCTGTAGCTAATCTTACCTTAAAGTACATGGAACTTCCATATTCAACTACAGTGAAAATGGGTTCAGTCTGTTCCACCTTGTTTGTAGCTCAAGTCCCTTTGATTATGTGTTTACTTTAGTCAGATACTGTTTTCTTAAAAACTGGAATACTTAGCCACATCCTAGTTCTAGAAAACACCTTGCCTCAGTCCCTGAAATGGACTGAATTTCATGGAAGAGCTCAGGTTTCCAGATGTGAAAAATGTGTTAAATCTTAAATTGGATTTTAATAGTATGTCTGCCTGGCCTGGACATTTTTCTTGAAGGAAATTCCCAGAGAGCAAATATTCTCCTGTGCAAATAAAATCACAGAGCCATTTTCAAAGGCAAGTACTTAGGTTTTTAACCATTTTAAATTATACATTCTCTTTCCTTCACATAGCTAGAACAAGTTCTTATCTTTGAAACTGAATGTTAAGACAACAGAGAATAAAACCTCTTTTTAGGTAGTGTGAAGAGGAAATGAGGTAATGCAAGTACCTGGGAAATTAGAGAAGACATTAATGCAATATATTTTTACTTCAGATTTCAGTTTTGAAGCAGAAATAATTTTACATGTTGAATCACTGAGGTCAAAAATATAGAAAATGAAAGATATAATAATATTTTGACTCAGGCCAAGTAAAGATTTCTTTATAGACAGTTGTGCTTCAGTTTAATTTTATTTTATAGATTAGAATAGGATCCCCCAAAGCTATTTATTATAATGATTCTAGTGTAACTAATGAGCTTGCTTATAATCCAGCAAATTTACTACATAATTTACTACCAAACTCCTAAGATTAGAACAATAAAAAAGGTAAATTGTAGTGACATTTATAGCTTTTTCTTTTTTTTTTAAAGAATTTTTTATTTTATTTATTTACTTATTTTCTTGTTTCAGAACCTTTATTTGTTTATTCACTCATTTTTATGGCCGGCTCAGCCTGCCCCGAGGGCAGGGCTGGCGCAGCATGTGGTGCTGAGGATCGAACCACGGTCCCTGCAGCCACCCAAGCTTTCCCAAGCAGGTGCTTTAGACCACTGAGCCATCCTGCCGGGCCCCTATAGCTTTTTCTAATGTACAATTTTGTATACTTTCTGTAGAAGAAAAGGTATATTTGGTATAGAATGTTTTTCTGTATCAGAGTATTCATTGTAGCATTTTTTTAATAACAGGAAAATTTTCTATGACTTAAATGTATTATAGTCCTTAGAGTTGAAAGATATCCATGAAATAAGATTAAATAAAGCAATTTTCCAAGTCGGCTTAACTCCTCAAAAACTACATATATGTTTAAACTCTTAAAAATGGTTAGAAACCTATCAAATTGTTAGTTTTACCTTGGTGGAATGGGATTAAAAATCCATCCTGTATTTTATTTTATAATTTGTAGGTACTAGATTTTTTTCTCTCTCTCTAAGTAGGATCTCTCTTTTAAAACTAAAACTGACTGAAAACTTTGAGTACTTTAAAAATAAGCCTTGGGTGTAGTAGTACGTCCGTAATCCCAGCACTTGGGAGGCTGAGGCAGGTGGATTGCTACAAGTTGAGGCTGGCCTAGCCTACATAATGAGTTCAGGTCTGAATTACATAGTATGCCTTTGTCTCAAAATCATCATCATCATCATCATCATCATCATCATCATCATCATCATCAATCAGAATAATATAATAATAATAATAAAGTAAAATAGAAATAAGCTTCAAGCTAGGCACAGTGGTGCATTCCTCTAATCTCAGCTATTCAGGATCTCAAATTTGAGGCTAGCTTGGGTAATTTAGTGAGAATTTGTCTCAAAAAAACAAAAAAAAAGAAAAAAAAAAAGAAAGAGCTGAGGTTGTAGCTTAGTCTTAAAATCCTGGACTCAGCATTTTAGGACTTATAATGTGAATAAATTAATTAGTTAAAAAACTAAATGAATTAGTTAAAAAAAAAAAAAAAAAAAAGACTGGGCAGAGGCAGAGTATCCCTGAATTTGATCCCCAGCCCTAAGAATATAAAAAGAAATCTTCATATGGACTTTTGAAGGATATGAATATGAATGTTTTTTGCCTCTTTATTAAATTTAAGTGTAGTATTGACCGAACCATTTTTTTCTTTTAGTTAGTATCTCTTTCCAGCTTTCTAAATTCTCACTCATCTTCATACCTAATTTACATAGATGCCCCCAAATCATACAAATTAATTTTAAAAATGTGAAAGACCTTTTTGGTAGTATCACTAGTGACTGAATTTTTAAATGGAAAATATAAAAGCCTTTTATTTATAGCTGCTTTGTGAAGAAGCTTTTTGAGACCGGTAGTACAGCTAGTTTTCCTTGTCATTTTTTCTGAAATAATCTTTGAGAGTTATTTTCAATTTCCATTGATAAGTTGTTAGATGTTAGTTTCTCTTTGCTCATTTTAAAACCATCTTTATAATTTTTAGAGTTTATTTGAAGTGAGTGTGGTCTTCGCTCACCCAGAAACAGTTGAGGATTGCCACTTCCTGTAAGTTGCCACGTAAGCAGCAGTGTCAGTTGTGTAAAATTGTTCATTCTTTTGGTTTTCATAAAAATAGTATTGTTTCTCTTTCTAATGAGTATTTCAGAACTTGTCATGTCTCAGTAGACTTAAAATGTAACCTCTCATGTAAAGTTCTTGAGCAAACCAATGCAGCTCATATAGAGATTCATTTTTACTGCTCCTCGTATCATGGGCTTAGCAACCATGTTATGTAAAATATACTTGAATTGCACCTATCCCCAAATAAATTCATTAAACTTTTTTACTAACTTGAATTTATTGTAGAGGTGCAGTTTGCCCAGATTGTTTCAAGCCAGCCAAAAACAAACAGGTAAGGATGCTTTTTACTTTTTAGTGAGTTTTTATATACTAAATATTCAGGCTAACAATAAAACAAATGTGCATTTAAAATGTGGCTACTCTGTTATATCAAGAATTAATCTTTATTTCCATTTACTACATTTACTTTTACTATTTTTTTCAACCCTCAGCACCTTTACCTCTATCTAGGAAGTCATAGCACACAAATATTTGTCAATGTCCAGATTGTTCCACTGGCTCATTAAGTTTAGAACCCGTGTTTCAATGATGTTACTCTTTGAGGCTATTCAACTTGTAATTTTTTTTAAAGAGTTATTTTATTTTATTTTTTTCTTGTTTCAGAACTTTTGTTTGTTTATTTATTTATTTTTATGGCCGGCTCAACCTGCCCTGAGGGCGGGGCTGGCACAGCATGTGGTTTCAGGGATTGAACCATGGTCCCTGTAGCCACCCAAGCTTTCCTAAGCAGGTGCTTTAGACCACTGAGCCATCCTGCCAGCCCCCTCAACTTATAATTTTTAATTCCTCAAATTGCATCATCTGGAAAACCTTTTTGAATAGAATTTTTTAAGCATCTAGAAATTGATGTTTAAAAATATATAACAATGTAATTTTTTATTTAGGTAGTCCTGAATTAATACAATTTGAATATCCCCTGTCCAAAATGCTCAGACTAGAAGTATTCCAAGATTCTGGGAATTTTTTTATTTTAGAGTAGTTGTACTAAGGGCTGGACAAATAGCTCAGTGGATTAAAGTGCCTACAAGCAGGGACAGGGGCCCGAGTTCCATCCCTGGGCCTGCTGTGACAGCCCCCGAGGTGTGCTGAGATAGCAGTTGAGACTGGGCATGGTGGTGCACACCTGTAATCCTAGCTCTTGGGAGGCTGTAAGAGTTTAATTTAGTAGTGAGACCCTGAACACCCTGTACACGCTTACCTAAAACACACACACACACACACACACACACACACACAATAGAGTAGTTGTATGACTTTGCTGTTTTACTTCCTTAATCTGGATTTTGAATTTTCATGTAAAGATTATCATCTTTATAACTATATCATACTACATTTGCAAATAGGCATTTTATTCACATTCCTTTTGACTGTCTGATTTTGGTTTGTTTTCTTGTTAATGAGCAAATTTATTTTATGAAACCATCTTTCATGCCCTGGTTATTCAGCTACTTGTGTACAGAGACTCTTTTTTTTTGTGTATGTTTTTGAGACAGGGTCTTGCTATGCAGTTCAGGCTGGCCTTGAGCTCACTTTTGTAGCCCAGGCTGGTCTCAAACTCGCACTGATCCTCCTGCCTCAGCCTCCCAAGTGCTGGGATTACAGGCGTGTGCCACCACGCCCGGTGGGAGAGACTCATTTCTGCAGTTTTACTGATATCTATTGTTAGAAATAATATGTTTATTTATTGTCAGAGGTATGCATTTTGGTCTTTGCTTTGACTAATTACTTAGCTTTTACATTTGTCAGGTATGTCTTCTATAGAAATAATTAGAAGTGCAGACAAAGCCAAGGCAGTACTTCCATACTTTTCTCCTATCATGGCACACTTAGCTTAGCATGTTTGTTCACACTGTAAGCTTAAAAGATGAAATCCTTCCAGGTTGGAACACGAAAGGGATAGGTATCTTGGCACAACTGTGGCTTGCTATTTTGCCACACCAGTTAGGAAGCTCTGCCCGAATGACTTAGAAAACATTGTGCTAAAGATCTAGTTTCATTTTTGTTATATTGGAGGAAATGTAGAAGTCATAAGAGAATAAGAATTTTTTTCCCGAAGCATCTTAGATACCATATGCTTTGGCCATCAGGAATTACAAAGCCTCAAATATAAGTTCTTTCTTAGTGGCCAAGAGTAAATCAAATGACCTTTTGAGATTCCTTCAGGCCTAGGATTTTATATATTATCAAACAAAGACTTAATTTTCAGTTGTGATAAAACTACTCTTCAGGGTTCCCCAGAATATGATTTAGGAAACTGATGACTATCATTGCTTTCACTAATAATAAACTGTTAAGGTGTCTCCTTTTTGCTCCTTTCCAGTTGCATGTGAATTCTGTGTAGCAGAAGAAGTAATTATGACTCATTTTTGTAAGATGTGACTATATGTACTAATTGTACATGGAGTTGAAACACATATTTGTATTACATGAAGTTTGGCTTTTCATTTTAAAAAACTCTAGTGAGCTGTGTGTGCAGGTGCATAGCTGGAATTCCAGCATTAGGGAGGCTCATCCAGGAGGATTATGAGCTTGAGGCCAGGCTGCACTACAGAGTCAGAAGCTGTCTCAAAACAAACAAAATCCAAATTGAATTGGGAGATTTGTTGTAGATGCCCTTCTGTCATTTTGTGGCCACTGAGTAACACTGAGCTGGTAGGTGGCAGAGAAGACTCATTGGCTCTCATCCCATACCTTAAAAGGCAAGTCCTAAGCTAGATAGTACTGTAACTGTAGTGGGATGCTAGAAAAAGTTCAAGGCATATGCAATAACATCATTTTTGCATTGGGAAAATGCTACGTTGTGAAGAGGAAACTGTAAAGGAGATTTGTTCTGCTTGATTTGCCTAGCACAATGGACACAGACCATATTAGAGTGAAGGGTTGTAGAAGTAGATCAGCTACAGAACTGATGTTATGTGTGCTTAAGTCTTACTTATTTTCTTTGAACTGTGAAGTCTTTGCCCCTTTTAAGTATGTAAAGCAATGTAATTTTTCTAATCATGTTCTGTGCTTCAGTTCCAGTGTTTCATTGTTTAGGTAATAAAATGTCTTTTCATTTTGCCCTGTATAGTCAGTGTTCACTAGAATGGCAGTTATGAAAGCTTTGAATAAGATAAAAGAAGAAGATTTCCACAAGTAAGTAAAAGTATAAAAATAGAGAGGCAATCATGGACTTCAAATAAAAGGGAATGTTAGAGATAATATAGTTTATCTCTGAAACAAGACTGGATCTGTTTCAACAACCATGTTTTATGTGTCCCTGGCTCAGTAGCTGGCATATAGTGGTGTTCAGCAGATTTGATCAAATTAATACTTGAATTGTGAATCAAGCCCAAGTTCCTTATGTTTAGAAGAGGATTTTCATGTACAAAGAGGACTTGTCTTCCCAAGTTTTCAGTTGGATAATAGAGTGAACTTCTGGTTCAGCACACTTTTGTTTTTTTTTTTCCTTTTTGAGACAGGGTATTGCTATGCAGTTCAGGCTGGCCTTGAGCTCACTTTTGTAATACAGCTAGTCTCGAATTCATACTGATCCTCCTGCCTCAGCTTCCCGAGTGCTGGGATTAGAGGCGTGTGCCGCCATGGTCCAGCCTGGCATGGTCCAGCACTATTTTTGTTACATCCCTAATTCTGTATTTCCTAGGATGGCCCGTCTCTAAAAGAGGGAGAAGACTTGGGAGTTTCTTTAGTCGTAGTGGGAATAGCTCTGGCTGGGAGCAAGGGAACCTGGCCCTAGGTCCATGTTTTTTATTCCTCAGTTGAAATCCTAGGCAGATTAACTTCATCATTGGTTATCGATGTCTTCTAAAATATCAATATGAAAATATACTGAATCACAGTAATTATAGTAAGCATTATATTTTAATTCTCAGTGCATTTTTTAAAAAAAATTTCTATTTTTTTGCAGCACCAGGGATTGAACTCAGGACCTTGTGCTTGCCAGGCAAGCACTTATTCCACTGTGCTATCTCACTAGCCCTCTCAGTGCATTTATTTTATTAAATAAAATATTATGATAGTTATTATTCGAGAACATTCTGGAATAAATTTCAAACAGTGATGTTATGAGGAGGATTTCATATCTTTTACTAACTGAAAATGAATCTCACAATAAAAATATTTTAGAAACTAAACGTAATTAGATAAGTACTAGCCTCTGGGTTATTAAATGATTTTTTTGTGAAGGCATCCTGGGAAGCTAGGAAATTTTGAAGCCATAAATCTGGGGTAAATTCCACATCACTTGGATGTGGTGGCTTATACCTTCTAATCCCATCTACTTGGCTGGTTAAGGCAGAAGGATCACCAGTTTGAGGCAAGCCTTGGCAATTTAGCAGGACTCTGTCTCAAAATAAGAATGGAGGATATAGTTCAATGGTAGACTATTTGACCCTCTTTGTTCAGTTCCTGGTGCCACCAAAATATACATATATATCCACATCTAATGATTTATAAGTAGACTCCAGTTTGTGACTTTGGAAATTTCCTAGATGATAGACAGAAAATAAAGCCATATGTTATTCTTTCCCATCAGTCTTCAGTTGGATTGAAGTTTCTTAGCTAAGAGAGGAGAATGTCAGCTGCTTTGTTTTTTCCGCTCTTTGGTCCAATTCCAAAGTTGTAGTTGGAAGAGGTTGAACAGCACCACTCTCGTGGAAGAGGACTATTTGCTTGGTCAAGTGTATGTTGGTAGCTGTGCTCCTCTGCTAGAACTACCAGACAACTGTCGAACTGAATTCCAGAGTCCTGACTTTTATTGTTTCCAAACTGTTAGAGATGATAGGTTCTGGCCCTAGTATGAATTGCTGAATCATTATGGGGGTCATGTAATATGGCTGAAGCCCTTAAAACAAAAACCTGTGTTCCCAAAGCCACCACCTCCCTTCTTCTCCAACTCAGCCCAGGGTACAATTTCCTTTCACCCTTCCCTCTGCTTTAAGGAAGACCCCCAATCAGTTTCTCAGGTATATCTAAACATCCCTTTCAAGCTCCAACCCTGGAAAAAAGTCATAAATGTTTCAGCCTCCCTTTTTTCAAATCCAGAGAATCTCTTACCTTCCCCAGATTCTCTCCATGTCCTCAAAGATAATAAAGCCTCTTCCCTTTTTCCTTCTTCTAGTTTCTCTTTTGTGATACTGTCGAAAATCTGTCAAGGGCAAGGTGTAGTTCTTTAGAGATGCAGGTTCGATTTGAGTCCCAGACAATGCTGATTCATCTTAGTTTTATAATTCAGTATCATGTCTGGAAAATAATAGCCATAATGTTTATTTTGTTTTGCAGGCAGTTTCCTTGTCCTCCAAACTCTCCAAAGGCTGTATGCATTGTTCAGGAAATTGAATGTGCTCATGGTGCTGTTTTTGTAGCTGGTAAGTTATTTAGTCTAGAATGTATGTACACTGTCAGCCTGCTGTCCTTTCTGAGCAACTCAACTGACAACTCTTGTGCTTTATTCTTACTGTTGTTAGGAGGGTCTGGTTAGTTTACTTTTTTGAGAAGTAGAATCAATAGCCAAATTATTTCAGATTCTACAGCCTTTCTTAAGATCATCAGGAAATACGTTATTTAAAATGCCATGTCAAGGGGGATTTCCATCAGAGATAGAATTTTCAGCTTTTCAGTTTTATTAGTTTCCATCACAATTGGCCAAGTAGTAACATGGGCAAATAGACTCTTAGCTAATGAGAAAAACTGAAGCATAAAAGGATAAAACCCGGATCTGAGAAAATAATTTGATTATCTCCCAAATGAGTAAACACTTGGCTTTCCCCTGAAGAAAAAGTTGTTATGGTGACTTTCTCAAGTGGTGTCATAGCAGTTTTTATTTTGAAAGTTATGGCTACTTCACAGTAATAGCTGAAATGAAATTGTACTTCAGCCTTGAGTGCCCTGGAGCAATGAAAACTTCTCGCCTTAGTGTGGCTTTATTCATAAAACAGTGAGTCATACTCTGCTAGGGTTTGTTGTTGTTGTTTAACTGACAAAAACTTCAGAATTTCCTATATTTGAATCGCTTGGAATACATTATCACCAATGACTGTTGTACTGAGAGTATTAATAATCATGTGTAAAAGCAACATTTTTAAAAAATGATCTTTAGTATGTTCTACCCTATAATTTGGTCAGTCAACTAGTCATATTACTGAATATATTGAACATTTAAAAAAACTCATTCCTTTCATGTTGTTATCCACTTGTTCTATTGTTGCTTTACATCTTTCTCTTTGATTATCTTCATGTCTATGTGCTAGCTCCTCAAGTTAGATGTGAATTAAAGGCTGGGCCTTGTTTTATATCACAGTACCTACTATATCATAGCACCTAGGATATTGACACTCGTTGAAAATTGTTGCTTCTCTTGTTATCTTATTGTGTTAATTATGCCATTCCATACAGGTTACCTAATATTTTTTTGACAGGGAGATATAATAAATACTCCAGAAATCTACCACAAACTCCTTGGATAATAGATGGAGAAAGGAAGCTGGAATCTTCAGTGGAAGAATTAATTTCAGACCATCTGTTGACAGTATTTAAAGCAGAGAGTAAGTTATACTACTGATATTTTAAGTCCATATTCATTCATGAACAAATGTCTTTGGCCTGGAAGGAAAAAAATCACTGTATTTTTGTTAATCACTACCAAGGGTAGGCCCCTTGGCTGTAGGCTTCCCATGAGTAGGGATTATGTCCAGGTTTTTCTGGCCTAGGCTTCCTAGGATATCTTTCCTCTCTCAAAATGCTTGTTCTTTCCTGGGAAATTGAAAATAGTGGGTACCACTTTAAGTGAATGCACTTAGTGCATCACAGTTCCCACATCCAGTACTTACTTAAGGCAAATGTCTAGCTTCTATTTTATTTATAAAATGTGTTAGGATCAAGTTCAGGTCTAGGAAAACTAGATCAACAGAAGCCATGTTTGAAAAACTTCATACCAGTGTGTTGTACTTTAACTTCCTGGGTATTAATGTGCCAAGAGTTTGTGGCATGAGTCAGGTCCTGTCGGGCTTGTGTTTTCCTTGTCTCAACAGGCCTTTCAGGTCAAAGGCAACATAAAGTTTTGCCATTTCAGTTAGGAGCACAGATTATTAGTTATTGCCATGAACTTAGCTTAATATTTACAAACTGATTATCCCCTAAGTCTTATGATTTAATATCATGTGTGGGAGATTATAAAAAAGAAGAAATACAGGTTAGCGTAAGAAGTCACTTTCAAAGTCTTTCTGTGCTGCTGGCCTTCCTTTATTCAAGAGGATTAAAAATATCTTCCGTTCTATTTTAAGTCTTGAAGAAGCAGTCCCAGGGAAGCTCATGTTATCTCAGAGGGCTCTGAAATATGTATGTTTCCCCCTTGCAATCTTTTGTAAAGTCATTTTACACATGAAGACTAAAGCAAATTGTGGATGCTAAGGAAATTTATCAAGAGCCATTTGAGAAAAGCAAACCTTTAGGCTTTTGCACTGCCTCCCTGTTAGGTGATAAAACCTTATTTCAAATCCTGAATTAATTTATTAAACCCATGTTTCTCAGATATATTATTTTTGATTAAGAGTTTATTTTTTTAATTTAATTTTATTTTTTAAAAGAATTTTATTTTATTATTATTATTATTATTTTTTCTTGTTTCAGAACTTTTGTTTATTTATTTATTTTCATGGCCGGCTCAGCCTGCCCTGATGGCAGGGCTGGCGCAGCATGTGGTGCTGGGGATCGAACCGCGGTCCCTGCAGCCGCCCCCTAAGCAGGCGCTTTAGACCACTGAGCATCCCGCCAGGGCCCCTTGATTAAGAGTTTATATCTGAGAAAAATTTATATCTGAAAAGTCTAGAAAGGTGATTTTAATTGTTGTACCCTTAAGTTTTACAGCTCCAGGAAATAAACCAGTATTACATGAAGCAGCCTCACTATATAACCATTCTTTCATTAAATGGGGCATACAAACTTGTGTCTTAGTCACCACCCTGGCACATCCTGTTATCTACTTACAAATTCCCTAGTTAATGAGTAATATTTTGATACTCTTAAAAATCAGTGAGTCTAAGTTTTTCCCATACTACATTTACTTTTGTTTTTGTTTGAGGCAGGGTATTACTGTATAGTTCTGCTTGGCCTTGAACCCACTATGAACTCAGGCTGGCCTTGAATTTGCAGCAGTCCTCCTACCTCAGTTTACCCAGTGCTGGAGTTACAGGTGTGCGCCACCACACCAGACCCGATGCTACGTTTATTACTTCGTTTATTGAATAACTATCATATCAACTCTCTGCTAAAAACTGGTGAGCTGTAAGATAAAACCCATCTCCTCAACTTAGTATTCTTGGGCCTTCATTATCTGGCCTCTGGATGTTTTTCAGCTTTGATGTCTGTCTGCCCATGGGTACAGAGGCTACTGCAGATTAGTTGAACTGTGTAGAGGACCTTGTCACTCTTGCCCTTGATTCTGCTTTTGAAATTTCTTTGGAGAAGAAGGCTCAAAAAACCCAAAATTAGAGGCTATGGAAGAACTAATGTGCTTTTTGAAAACGTACTTAACTTTTAAGTGTGTGTGTTCTAATATTTAAGGCACTGGATCCTTTTTCCTTTTTGTCAGCTATTATTCCTGATTGTACACTAATAAATTTTTCAGATTCACCTCTACAAGTTTTTCCCACTCTGTGCTCCAAGGATATTTTCTAAGTTCTCAGTTTTGAAGCATATTTCTAAAAGATAGGATACATACTCCTGCTTTGGTGCTTCTCAAGCCTTCTCAAGAGCCTAACTTTCTACACTTCTTTCTTCTTCTTCTTCTTTTTTTTTTTTTTTTTGGCTTTTTGAAAAGAACAGTTTATTGAAAGGAACAGTTAATGTTTAATTTCTAACCAATTTACATGCTTATATACACTTCTTTCTTCTTGATGGGCAGGAATCTGTGGGAAGTTTCATGGACTGATGGATGAATCTGAGATTTTGGGCCTGAGTTCATGTAACTAGTAGACTTTCTTCTGAGCCTGTTCATTTTTGCTGTCCTTGCTGATCTTGGATTCTAGCTTCTGTGACCTTTGCTTCTGACTGGGAGATGGGTATAAAGATGTATAACATAAACCACTGCCCATTGGAGCCTATGCCATGGCTTCCTAGAAAGCCACAGCTTTCTACCCTTAGTGACACTGTTTGAGTCTATTGACTCTGACTGGAAGCTCCTGGTGTTGCTAGGGGCTTATTAGTAACTTGACATTGGTAACTTGACATTAGTAACTTGACATTTTCTGTCTGTCTCTGTCTCTGTCTGTGTCTCTTTCTCTCTCTCTTTGAAACATCGAAATGAGTTCATTTTAACAAGACCCAGGCTGCAGCACAGGGAACACTTCTAGACTAGAGCCTAAGAATTGGCTGGCGAGTGCTGTGTAGATAGCAGCTGCTGACCTGTTTCTGTGAGCTAGAGTTGAAAGGTTGCTGTGAATGTTGGGCATGCATTTTCCTCCTTCCTGATCTTAGCCATTGCAGTGTGCCCCACCATTTTCAGTGCTCTGCTTAAGGTATGTGGTACCGGGAGTAGTACTGGGTCCTTGCATTTCCCAGGCAGGAGCTTAGACTACCAAGCTATCTCCCTGCCTTCCCCCTCACCTCCTGTTTTCAAAAGGCAGCAGTGTCCTCCTCCCTGTGTGGTTTAATCTTCCTTGCAACAAGCCTGACCTCATCTTCCTCAAGGCTACCCACTTGGCCAGTCCTCAGATGTTGTCACACACAGCACAAGTCACACATGTACTTCTAAGCGGAAGCAGCAACATGAATTCTGAGCCTCCCCTGGATATCTAGACTTTATCAAATTAGCCCTGTGTTGGTTGCTGGGCTTGGCAAGATACACAGTTCTAGGTCCTGTGGGTCACAGAGGAGCTCACTTCACTGGATACTACACAATAGACAGCAAATAGCCCAGAGCCTGTTTCTAACAAACATTGGTTTTAGTATGCTAAAGGGATTTCTACTTGGTGAAAGACAGGTGAAATCTTGTTTTCTCCACAGCAAAACATCTGTGTTATTTTCATGAGACTTTCAAGCCCTTTTAGCATGTATGTGTATATGAATGTATGTATGTATGTATGTATTTGACACAGGGTCTCACTATGCAGTTCAGACTCATAGTGATACACCTGTTTCAGCCTCCTCAGCGCTGGGATTATAGGTGTGCATCAGGCTGCTGAGGGCTCTCCCTAGCCCTCCCTTTCCTTTTCTGTTCTATTCTTTTCTGAGAAATTGTCTTCCTATTTTGCCTATGTTGACTTTGACATCTGGGCTCAAAGGACCTTCCTGACTCAGCTTCCCAAGCATCTGTGATTTTAGGCATTACTCCCTAATGTTTACTTTTCTAAAGTTTACATGGAAATTCTGTGTATAGAATCTTTGTTGAGAGGAAATGATTGTCACAGTGATATGCAATCCTTCTCCCTTTCATTCTTCACAGCACTCTTGTTCTTCTAGTGGCTGGAATATTGGAGGGTAAAGACAAATCCCATGTTTTGGGGACTAGAATTGGAGCAGTGTTCCTATATACATCCTGTCTTATGCATCACTTTTTTGTAGTCCATATCCCTCCACATAGAGTAAGCTCTGTGTGCCTACAAATCATATCCGCTTTGCTTCCACAGTGCCCTGTACTTGGCAAGTGCCTTGAATATACTGAATGCTAAGGCAAGGTATGAACCTGAGTTCTCCTAGCCTCTGAGTTCTATATTTAGCAACCTTAGATTTTACCACTCTTTGAGTTTCTAGTCAAAGTTTCTAGAACATCCCAGCATTGCCCAGACCCTGGTCAAAGAAGGCTGATCCTGTCCGTCTGCCAGGGTGCATGCAGGTCTGAGCTCTCGGCCATAGCTTTGTGATCTGTAGAGCCCTGTGGTTAAGAGACTGCTTGGCGCTGCCACCGGGTGCACATTTCTTAGAATGGTATGACTTTAGGCCAGGGGTTTATCCAGTCTGATGACGACTATGTTAATACACATAAAGCACACAGAATAACACACCTGACATATCATCAGTCAGCTGAGTAGCTAAGAATGTTGTTGTGTACTTTTATTTATCCACTTTCTTTGTCCAATTCTTACAGTTTTTAGTTTGTAATAATCTATTTATTGTAGACTGTACACTGGTTTATCATAGTTCTAGCTTAGGTTTGGTTAGACAAATAAATTTGTTTTTTAGGCTCATGCTCCCTCTTTTCTTTTAGGCACTTTAATTCTTATATATAAGTTTTTTTCTTTTTTTCAGAAAGTAAAAAATGAAAAAAAAAAGGAAGGAAAAAGTGGCCTATAATTCCAGCATTTGGGAGACTGAAAGCAGGAAGGTTACTACAAGTCCAAACCGTGAAGTGACACACTGTACTAACTACATTTAAAAAAAAAGAAAATAAAAAATGATGATAGGATTTTTGCCATAAGATGATGGCCACAGAGGCCTTTACTCACACAGTCTTGTGCTCTTGTGCGCCCATGTGACAACGTCAAAGCTGGGCCTTTGACATCAGAATTACCTAGAGCTGCCATTTAATCATGTGATGTTGAGAAACTTGCCAACATTTCTACAGCTTAGTGTTCTTTTAGTTAATTCTTCACAAAGTTATAATAAGGATTAAATAATGTATATACAATTGTTATTCCAGAGCTGGCATATAGTGAGTGTGCAGTATGTAGTGTTTATTATGATCATCTGTTTTCATCAAAGGTTGGGACTAGATGGAATGATAACTATCCCTTGGGATTCTCCTGTACACTGTTAAACTGGGTTTTTCTCTGAGTTGGAAACAAATATCTTAGGGGTATATGGTTCTAATGTTTTTTTCTTTATCTGTTTTCCAAAGGTTTTAACTTTTCATCCTCTGGAAGAGAAGATGTTGATGTGAGAACCTTAGGAAATGGTAAGATTATGTCAGCATTACCTGTCCAGAACTAACGCTCCAATTATCATCTTTTGCAGACAGCAGGCTTGCTGTAGTCGCTTAGTCAGAACAAAAGTGGGTAGGGCCCAGAGCTTCTCCAGGTGGAGAGCCTTGTAGATTACAGAGCTACCTTTGTAAATTATATGATGTCTCATGGAACCATTTCCTCAGAGATGACCCTGACTACATACCCATAGCTTTGTAAGGGACTTTTATGTGCATACCTTCTCTCCAAATTAATTGTTCCATCTAGAAACATTTCAGAGGTATCAGTTTTCAAAATTTATGAAAAAAAAAATTCTGTCATCTTTCATTTCTCTCATTTTATCTTGTTGAGATTATAAGAAAGATGGTGAATTATAATCCTGAGCTATTTGATATTTATGGTTCCTTTCTCTTATGGAGTTACCATTTTTTCCATTTCACTAGTGGATTAGGCTGGGAGAGTGGATTTTGACTTGGTATACTTGGGCATTTGTTGCATGTGACAGTATTAACAGTGCCATAACCAACTTAATTGATGGTTGTTTGAAGGTTATTTTGTAATTAACACAGGCTTGCTTGTGCACATTTGGGAAAACAGGCATTTTCACATATCACCTGTTCTTGGGTTTAGCATCCCCTGTGCTGCTTGATTCCTTTTACACCACTTCCCCTCTTAGGATGTAGTCATGCACAGACCTTTCAGCCCTCTTAAGCGCAACCCGTTGTTCACACTCCTCACCCTCTTGTGTGAGCTTAAGTGTTAACTCCATCAACATGTTTCTGTTTCATGATGGTGTGTGTGCTGCCAGGAAGGCCCTTTGCAATCGGGCTGGTAAATCCTCATAGAGTATACTTCACTTCACAAGAAATGAAAGAACTTCAGCAGGTAAACTCTTTCATGATATGGAAATCATCTTGTTTCTGAAACCCTAAAACTAAGCTAGAATTGTTAATTGTTTTTCTTTTTTTTTTTTTTTGGTTCTACTACAGGAAATTAATCAGTCATCCAACAAAATCCAAGTACGTGATTTGCAACTTGTCACAAGGTAAGGTTAGGTTCACTAGAGATGATTTTGAAAGGAAAATTCTGGTTGCAGATCATATGTCTGATAGGGAATTGTACCTGGAATACACAAAGAACTTTCTAACAACCTAGTTAAAAATGGGGAAGTGATTAAGTAGACATTTCTCCAGAGAAAGCGTTAACAGTCAATGAACACATGCAAAATGCTCAGCATCGTTAGTCACTAGGGCAATGCAAATCAAAACCACAATAATATCCCACTTCACAATTACTAGGATGGCTGCTATAAAAAAACAGAAAGTAACAAGCACTGCAAGGATATATGGAAGCCATAGCATGCATTGCTGGTGGTATTATACATGTAGCCACTTTGGAAAATATTTTGACATTTTTTCAAAAGATTAAATATAGAGTATACCCATATAACCCAGCAATTCCACTTCTAGATACTGTATTTGCAAGAGAAATGAAAACATACTTCTGTACAGAGTTATACCTGAGCATTATTTATAAGGTGAAGATGTCATTACTACCCAAGTGTCTACAGATAACCAAAATGTGATACAGTAGTTTCCTGGTTATCTGTGGAGGATATGCTCCTTGTTGGTTTTTGAGACAAGGTCTTGCTATGTATTACAGGCTGGCCTTGACCTCATTACGTAGCCCAGCCTGGCTTCAAACTCACAGCAATCCTCTTGCTTCTGCCTCCTAGATACTGGATTACAGTGTGTGACACATTCTGATATTCTAACAAATGCCTGAAACTGAATAGTACTGAATTCTGTATCTTATGCTTTTTCATACACATGCCTATGATAAAATTTAATTTATAAATTAGGCACAATAAATAACTAATAATAAATAGGACAATTATAACAATATACGGTCATATAAATTATGTAAAATATATGAATTATTTATTTCTAGAACCTTCCATACACATAATGCTTATAGCTGTTGGTTGCCTATGGGTAACTAAGATTGCAGAAGGTAAAAACTATGGATAAGTGGGACATGGTGACTGTATAGCCATACAATGGAAAATTATCCAGTAATAATGAATGAGGGGCTGGTGAGATGGCTCAGCGGTCTAAAGTGCCTGCTTAAGGAAGCTTAGGCAACCACATGCTGTGCCAGTCCCACCCCAAGGACAGGCTGAACCCGCCATAATACAAAAAAAAGAATGGATGAAGTACAGCAGTGGCATAGTGAAGTTGAATCTTGAAAGTGTTATGAAGTGAAAGAAGGCAGTCACTGACTACCACATACTGTGTGATCCTGTGGAATCTGATGTGTTCAGAAAAGTGGCTCTCTAGGGTGGGAGAAATGGAGGAAGAGGAAAGGACTGCTAATGGGAGTGGAGTTTCTTTTGTGGGATGACTCAGGTGTTCTAAAATTAGGTTATGGTAACTGGCACACAGCTCTGTGACTGTACTAAAAATCATTGACTTATACAATTGAAAGAGGGGAATGGCATATAAATTGTTTCTCAATAAAGGCATTTTTAAAGAAAGAGATTTGGAGCAAAGCTTGTGTATATTTTATATATTTAGAGCATTTTCTTTCATTGTTTTTATTTAGAGAAGCAATAGGGCATATGAAAGAAGGTGAAGAAGAAAAGACCAAGACGTATAGCGCCTTAATATGGACAAATAAAGCAATACAGAAGGAGGACATTGAATTCCTAAATGGTATAAAGGTAGCTTAAGTGCTGTTGTTCTTTTCATTTTATTTTTCTTTTGCTCAGAGAAGAACCCAGTGTTTTCTTGGTTATTATTAAAAGGCATAGAGCCTGGGTTTGAGGTCTGTAAGAAGTAGGTTTAAATTCTCACTTTGCCATTTATTTGTTAAATTCCTGGGCTTCTATCTAACTTAATAGGCAGTGCTGCTAATGGTTAAGAGCCTAACTCTGAAGACAGACTACCTGAAGGCAAATCTTGGATCTTCATTCCTTAATTTCTGACTTTGGACAAATTATTATTATTACTATTGTTATTTTATGTATCTGATACAGGGTCTCACCACACAGCTCAGACTTGTAGTGATCCTCCTATTTTCAGCCTCCCCAAGTGCTGGGATTATAGCATGTGCTATCACACCCATACTTGTGGCTGGGTTGGCATGCCTGGGGGCGGGGCCAGTGCATGGACAAATCATTTAACCTTGTAATGCTTCAGTTTCTTCTCCTGTAAAATCAGTGCAATAATTAAATGAGTTATTCTTATAAAATCATATTGGATGGTTCCTGACACAGAAAATACTCAGTGATGTTTATCTGTAAGAAATAAAGGTTAACTAAAACTTCTAATAGAATTGATGCTAAAGTTAACTATGTGAGTAAATATGTAGGAACATAATTTGACACACGTCTTCATGTGAGCATGTCACTATACAGTGCCTGCCTGTTCTTTTGCATATTTCTTTCCACTTAGCTTCACCTCTTTATATAATGATAATTTGCTTTTTTTTTTTTTTGGTCTTTTTGAGACAGAGTCTTCCTATTAATTCAGGCTGTCCTTAAACTCAGTATGTAGTTAGGCTGGTCTCGAACTCCCAGTGATCCTCCTATTTCAGCCTCCCAAGGGCTGGGATTACCAAGCCAAGTGATAATTTACTTTCAAGTATAAACAATCCACATAAATGGGCACAAAGATGCATCATGATTGCTACATTGTTTATGTGGGCTATATATTTTATAAAAACCAGTGATGTACTAGAGGGTACTAGTTTAAAATTATGACTTAACTGTATAATGAACTATTTTTACTCAGTTGTTTAAAATTATGTGGTAGACACTTGTTAGCATATGAAAATGTTTCTGATGTACTAAGGGAGAACCAAAAGGGAAGGATGTATGGAGGATGGTATGTTGTGGTTAATGTAAGCATAAAAAATCTGTGGGCATGTGTATGTGTGCATGTAGGTATGACTATGTATGAAGCTGACTAGATGGAAGAAGATACCAGTAACAGGCTTTATGTTTAATTATGAAAAATACAGAAAACTAGTATGTAATAGACAAGGGATATGAACATACAGCTGGAAAAGGAACAGTTCAGATAGGCCAAGAATCATAGTATCGCTATATTCACTTTAAAATAATAAAACCAAGCCGGGCGTGGTGGCGCACGCCTGTAATCCCAGCACTCGGGAGGCTGAGGCAGGAGGATCGGTGCGAGTTCGAGACCAGCCTGAGCTACAAAAGTGAGCTCAAGGCCAGCCTCAACTGCATAACGAGACCCTGTCTCAAATAAATAAATAAATAAATAAATAAATAAAATAATAAAACCAGGGGCCTGGTGGGATGGCTCAGTGGTCTAAAGCGCTTGCTTGGGAAAGCTTGGGTGGCTTCAGGGTCCACGGTTCGATCCCTGGCACCACATGCTGCGCCAGCCCTGCCCTCGGGGTGGGCTGAGCTGGCTATAAAAATGAGTGAATAAACAAATAAGGGTTCTGAAACAAGGAAAAAATAAATAAATACAAAAAAAATTAATAAAGCCAGCCGGGTGTGGTGTCGCATGCCTGTAATCCCAGCACTTGGGAGGCTGAAGCAGGAGGATCAGTGTGAGTTCGAGACCAGCCTGGGCTACAAAAGGGAGCTCAAGGCCAGCCTGAACTGCATAGCGAGACCCTGTCTCAAAAAGTTTACTATTACTACTACTACTACTACTACTAATAATGATAAATAAAATAATAAAGCCAAGCAGTGAGTTTTAACGAAGGATAGTTATTTATGTCCATTGGAAATGTAAAATGTCTCAGAGCTTTTTTGGAAAGCAGCATGGCAAGGACTTTAAAATTTAAAAACATATATCTTTACTACCCAGCACATAATCTGACAATCTCTCTTAGAGAAATAAAACTCTAAGACATAAAGATAAGTGTACACAAAGATTTACTGACTTTGTTCAAAGTGACAGAAACAATAGTAATAAAACTATAAGTGAAATGAACATGTTTCAATAGGAAGTTATAAAATAGATTATTGTATAACTGTTATAAAACAAAATGAGCATATGATCACATTTGATTTGTATGTATATGAGGTATGATTGAAAAATATGTGTTTGAATAAAAATGTATTATGATAAAAGACACATTGTCTTTTATTGTATTTGAAAATACATCCCTTGCTTCAAACACACTTATTCTGAAGAAGTTCTAGAAATACTCGTTCATGAGTGTCTTTCATTGTGTTTTCGTGATTACCTTGAATTATTCAAAACATTTATCTTTCATAGTTATTTTGATTTTGAGGATAAGCCAGAAGTCACATGCTGCCAAATATGGTGAATAGGGTGGATAAGGACACACTGTAATGTTCCATGGAATGTTTTATGTGTCAGCAGTGGCACTTACTATGTTTTTATTGTACCTCATAGGGATACATATAAAAAAAGGACATCCAGAACTGCTTCAGGAAGTAATAAGAACAATGTGCTAAGTATATTTGAAGTGAGGGGGAGTGTTTTGAAGGGGATTAATGGCAATGTGTCTTTTACTGTAATAAATTATAAAAATTTAAATATTCATTGTATTTTTTGATTAATGTTTGTAACATACCTAAAAATGTTGGGGAAAAGGTAAAGGTATATTTGAATCTGACTGAGAACCCATGACATTCTAGGAAGAGAAATGAGGAGGAATAGTCCTTATTTTATGAGCATTTGGGTTAAAACATGTCATTTACAAATGCAGCTTGGAGAAACTCAGCTGGAATGTGGAAGAAAGTGTTAGGTCACCTTCTGATACCTGTCTAGTTCTCACATTCTGTGGTTCTGTGGGCCCCTTTGGCTTTTGTCCTTGCTACTTAGGGGCCTTGAGGTTAGTAGTATAATATAGATGGATAGTTTTAAAATGGTAAGATTAAGATTTCTGAACTTCTTCATTCATATGTGTACACATTATTAAAAATGCTGTGTGGAGAAAAAAATCCATTAAAAAACAGATTCTGGCCAGGTGTGGTGGCACATGCCTGTAATCCCAGCTCTTGGGAGGCTGAGGCAGGAGGATCAGTATGAGTTCAAGACTAGCCTGGGCTACAAAAGTGAGCTTAAGGCCAGCCTGAACTGCATAGCGAACTCTGTCTCAAAAAGACAAAAACAAACAAAAAAACCCAGATTCTGTATAGGTAAATAGGTGCAGTTAGAGACCATACTTATATGTGAAACAAATCAGACCCACATGTGAAAACATCATACTGTCTCACTAGTGTAAGAGCTTGAAAGAGTAAATAAAATCTGAAAGGTACAACGGATAATGTGAAAGGGGAAGAATCTGTTCAAAGGGAAGGAAAAACTGGGAAGAGGAAAAAGACAAAATAAGAAAGAAGCAAGGGTTAAAAAAAAAAAAAATATATATATATATATATATATATATATTCAGGATAACTTGGATAATTGTACTGCTGATTTCTGCTGATCTATTGAAAGGAGTGATTAATGCTTAATTTTTTTCTTTTTAAATTTCTTATAACTTTAAAAAAATCAATTTTGCATGCTTATATATGATAATCTAAACAGCTAATTTGAAGATAACATTATGTAATATTACACTATTGTTGAATGCCTATTATTTTGTTCAGTGGAATTCTGTATCATTTTTAGTGTTTCTTATAATACTATTTTTTAATTCTCTTAAAAAAAAATTCCAGGCTGGAGATATGCCCATGGGTTTGATCCTTAGAACCACCCAAAAAGATTTATAGTTTGGAATAGCTATAGAGCCAATTCAGAAATAATGCTATCCAGGGAGTTTTGTAGTATATATTAAGTTCTGAAAGAGTCAATTTTAATGGCCCAGAACCCAAGTGGACTGGAGGAATAGTTGCTTAGTAGTGACATTTTGACAATGATGAAATACTTCAAATAATCTTAGTAATAAAAAAAATAACAAAAACTTGCTTCTGAGAAAGAAAATCATTTGATGTTTATTATTCTATTTTATTTTTTATTACTTTTAATAAGAAATAATATGACAGTTTCAAAATACGTTAGTAGTACATTCACAATAATTGATACAATTCATATTGTTGTCCTCATAGTAGTTATACAGAGCATAGGGTGTAGAGGTGATAAGTTTTCTAATTGATATTGGTAAAAAAAAAAGTTTTCTTCTCTTTGAACTAAGAGAAAGTAGTTGTATACATAGTCCAATGTTCCATAATTACAGTGGATTACTGGTGAGACTGCAGTGTTGGAAGCTGTTGATTTAAGCCTTTTACAGCTCAGTATACTAATCTAGCTTTATGTTTTATGCCTTGTAGTTAAACTTTTCTGCTGGGTGGTTAAGGGTAAGTTAAAGTAAGCTTTTCTTTTGGAAGGCTAAGAATATAAGTTTACAGACCAAAAATTAAAGAAAAAGAAGAGCTACAAGGACAGCCAAGGAGATTATGGGGCCATAAGGAAAGGGATTGAAGGTGTATAGTGTGCCTAAGGAGAGTCACCTAGAGAGAAAACATTCTCCCATGCTTTCACAGAGAACAAACTGGTCAGGCAATGGCTGTAACTCATCCAGACGGCTGACACTGTCAACAGCTGTATAAAGCACTGTACATGGTTTCAAAGTTAATCCTGAGGGGATTTAACTGACCTTGGAAGATACAAAAGTTACATGTTTTGTTATTCTCTGTTTTTAGAGGACAATTTTTAAGAAAAAAAAAAAAAAGTTTGTGTTTTGAAAATTCAGCTGTGTGGGGTTAATGGAATGCAGTGTTGGAGCAGGCAAAATGGCTTTCTTTTGTCATTTAAATCAAGCAAGATGTGTGAGCCTGTGTTGATGTGAGTGCTGTGTGGGAAGCAGTGATGAGTATGCTATTGACAACTGGCTTGTGGTAGAAGTACAGCAGTGTGACTCAGGAGGTAAAGGAATTGGGGAAGGGCACTCATTAGTGAACTGCTCATTTATAGGCAGCTGTTTCAGTACGTATCTGTCATTCCCTTCATTTATAGCCTTTTTTGGCCAGAGAAAAGTCAAACCTTGTGGTGACCATTTCATCAGAACAGAATGCCACTAAGATCTGAGAATCATCATTAAAAAAACAAAACAAAGCACACAGAATTAGGTGGAGCCACTAACTCACTGCTCTGATAGAAGCAGTGACAACCTTTCACGTTTGGTCTTTGTCAGAACTTGCTTTCTCTTTCCTGATGGAGAATTGATAGGAGAAAGACCAGACAGAAAACTTTCTTTTCATAGCAGGGCTTCAGGCACTCACTAATCATGCTAATTAACTATAGTTGTTTCAACAAGAAATCACAGAAAATTCAAGGTTCTTACAAACTTATATTTCTGGTTATGCCCAATATTTGTTTTTAAGGGCTTGCCAGTTAGCTCAGTTGCTTAAAGTGCTTGCTTGGGCAAACTCAGTCAGGTGCAGGGAACCATGGGTCCATCCCCAGCTCCACATGCCGCACTAGATCTGCCCTTAAGTCGGCCTGAGGTGCCCCCCCCAAAAAAAAAAAATCCTTCCCAATATCTGTTTTTGAAACTTGAAAGTGGGGGCTGGGGAGAAAGCTCAGTAGAATAAACACTTGCTTGGCAAGTGCAAGGATCTGAGTTCAATCCCCAGTTCCAGAAGAAAAAAAGAAACTTGAAAGTAGTTGACCCTTTACAGTATTGACCCCTACTTCTAAATTCTATCTTCTGCCATAAAGGAAAATTTCACTAGGAGCAAAATAAACCTAAGTCCCTAAAAAATCAAAATTGTGACATTCAGTGTTATTTTGCTCAAGTTGTGTTAACTAATACTGAAAGTCCTTGGTTTATTATACACAATTATTTGTAATTACACCATTAAAAGCAATGGTGTGGCTTTTCCAGATATATTTTTTTCTGCAACAACCACCACCACCATCCTGGAGATAGGGTGCATAGTTTCTCCCAAAACATGCACGCTGTCAGTGCATCAGCATCCCACTTTGCACAGCAGCCATTTCCCACCCCATCCTAAAATACTGTTAGGGAGTCACCATCATGCTGTTGGGTTATCAAAGGTGAAAACCTTGCCTTGCAGAAGAGCTCTGGGAAGTGAATGCTGGATAGATTCCGGGATCCTACTAATTTGTTAAATGTTTGAGCAGGCTGAACAACTGTGATGTAGATAACATTATGCAATGTAGTAACTACTGTAAAAATGATAATTTAAATATATATATCATCAAAAAAAATTTGAGCGTGTGAGACAACCTTGAGGATCATGGACTCCTAAGGCCCCCTTTTTATGAGAGTGGTAGGGCCCAGAAAGTAACCGTGAACTAGTTTATGAGCAGCCCCACAGTTTGAAGCTAGGCAGTACAATATATGGTAGGATTCGTTAGCTAGTGCCATGGTGTGAGAGATGTAGTCCGCTGGAGGCACATGTGTAGTGAGCTATGGAAAGGAGGTGCTAGGTCAGGCTTCTCTGGGAGGCTGATGCTCAGCTGGGTCTTACCTCTTCTAGGACCTAAAGATTGACCAGAAGACACCTTTACGTGTTCTTCACCGAAGGCCATTGGCTGTGAGAACGAGAGTCATTCACTCCATGGAGACGTACTTTGTGGATGAGCACCATTTTCGCCTCTGTCTGAAGACTCAAGCTGGAACGTATCCTTCACCACCATGCTGCAGTACTCCAGCCAGAGTCATGCTGGGAGAGTTAACTCTGCTCTTGGAAATAGGTTCAGCTTGGTCTGGGAGATCATAGGGAAAGGATTATACTAGACAGGAAACAGGAACCTATTCTTTCTTTAAATTACTTTTCCCATTAATTTGTGGCTTTTGCCTGGGAATGGTGGTACATACACATCAGGAGGCTGAGACAGGAGTACTGCTGTGAGTTTAAGGCTGGCTTATGCTACATAGTGAGTTTAAGGCCAACCCAAACTGCATGAGATTCTGTCTCAAAAGAGAAAAAGTAAAAGAATTGTTTTTTTTTAATTTAAACCAGGAGAAAAGCAGTCAGTTCACTGTCAACTTTAATGTTATTTATGTTTCAGAAGTTTATATTATTTAGCACATGGTGAGTACTCAGAAAATAATTTTATTTGTGGTCATTAAACATATCTTACAAGTCTATATTCATTCATGAACATAGGTTCTTTCAAGGATTTCAAGCATTTGCCCCAGATTAAATACAGGTGGTAGAAAGGAATTGCACTGTTCAAAAAATTTGTTTTGAGACAAGTTCTCTCCATGTTGTCTGAGCTGACTGTGAACTCCTAGACTCAAGTGACTGTCTCGTCCCAGCTGTCCAAGTGCTGGGACTACAGATGTGTGCCACCATACCCAGTGCCTGTTTGCTTGTTGGTATTCTTTCTTTACATGCCTTGTGAAGAAACAAACAAAAACAAGGCACTTCAGAGTCCATATTATGTATATAAGTTATATAAATTTGGTTGGCCATAACATTATGCTGGCATTTGAACCATTTTCAAAGACTACAAAGAGATATGTGTACTAAAGTGTTGATATGCAGACTATGGATATTTACCCATAGTCCAAAGTTGACTTGTGTGGTTTTATATCACAAGTCACTGATTAAAATGTATCAGGGAGATCCTGCAGTCTTTATCTTGGTTATGTTTGAGTCAAAATATTTCTTGAAGGTAGTGAATAAACTTTGAGAAAGTAAGAACATGATAAAAACATATATAGTCTTGCTTTCAGTTATCTAAATTTTATCTTTCCTACTAAAGTTCTATTAAATATTTTATACTGAGTGCTGGCCACTTTTATTTTAAAGAGAATAAAAAAATAAATAGAAATGAATCAGAATCTCAAAACAAGATGAACTTTTCTGGTTTTTTTTTTTTTTCATACTGGGAATCAAACTCAAGACCTTGCCCTTGTCAGACAAGCCCTATGCTGCTCAGTTATATCCATGGCCCAATGACAAGAAATTAATAACAGTTGTTATATTGCACATTGTTATTTTCAAAGTAGTTACTCAGATTATCAGATATAGGCATGCAAAGTTGATCAATTAGGCATTAACTGTTTTCAATAAGCCAATAGAAATTAATAATATATTTATCTTAGTTATCTTGTATATCTGTATTCCTTCCTTCCTTCTGTTTTCTTTTCTTTCCCCCATCCCAATTATTTTTTCCTTTTGATGAGTTTCTTTTCCTTTCACAATATTTATTGTACCTTTTGTATATTATTTACTCTTTCAGTATCTTACACTAGGGATGTTTACATATTTGAATCTGATTTATCTCACTTATGAGTATGGTCTCTAGTTGCATCCATTTACCTATTAAAAAGTCTTGTATTTATCTTTCTTTATAGCTGAGTAGTACTCCATTGTATAAAAAGATCACATCTTTTTTATCCACTCCTCAGTTGATGGGCATTTAGGTTGTTTCCAAGACATAGTTACGACAAACTGTGCTGCTATAAACATTAGTGCATGTATATTACTATGGTATGCTGTTTTCCATTCTTGTGGGAAAATACTCTGGAAGGGAATAGTTGGTTCAAATGGGACCTCTAATTGTAGTTTTTTGAGGAATCTCCACACTGATTTCCACAGTAGTTGTAGCAGTCTACACTTCTACCAACAGTGATAAAGGGTTCTTCTCGCTTCACAGCCCTGCCTGAATGCTGGCTTTTAACACAGTGTAAGCTAGGTTTCTTTCTGAATGCTAGCAGTATTGTCAAGGTTACAGTATGATCCTGTGTAAGGAAAGTTAATGAAATCCTACAAAGAACAATTCCAGAGTTAGTCATTGCCTTCAAAATCTTAAGAGCTCTGAGGGAAGTACAAATTCACACCTTTAAAAAGAACTCAGGCCTGATATGGTGGTGCATAGCTGTAATCCAAGCATTTGGGAGCTGAGAGAGGATGGTCTCTGAGTTCAAGTCCAGCCTAAATACAGAGTAAGACCCTGCTTAATAAATACATTGGTTAATTTAAAAATTAAAAAGAACTCAGTTTTTTTTTTTTTTTTTTTCCTGATTATATTAGCAAACAATTTTGGGTAAATTTGATGTAAACACAAACTTACATGGTGGTACCTTGGTTTGCAAACTTAATTCATTCCAAATTGCTTGGTTGCAACCAGAATCACAGAACAAATTCTGTGATTAGAGTCATGAAAAGAATTAAGTTTGTGAACTGAGACACCACCATATTGGCTTACCAGCTTGGTAGGAGCCAGAGCTTATTTTCCCAGACAGAACTCAGAAATAACCTCTCTTTTATCTTTTACAATTTCTGCTTTTATTTATGATTTCTCTTTTACCTGTCAAATGTCCATGAACAATATTGCACAGGTACCCTGTTTTTTTTTTTTTTTTTTTTTTTTTTTTTTTTTTTTTTTTTTTTTTTTTTTTTTTTTTTTTTTTTTTTTTTTTTTTTTTTTTTTTTTTTTTTTTTTTTTTTTTTTTTTTTTTTTTTTTTTTTTTTT
>PVJA010015328.1:0-45614 GCA_004027025.1 Myocastor coypus | reverse complement strand
CATTTTAGGAAGAAGATTCAAAACAAAGTTGGAAAAAATTTAGGTGGAGCCAGAAAACACTTGAATCCTTTATGATATAGCCCACCAGAGAAACTAGTAAAAGAATATTGGAGCTCATATAAAAAGCAGAAAGTCTGCCTTTCCCAGCTCTGCTGGGTCAGACGGAATGGCCTTCCTCCACGCCTGCAGGGAAAGCTCCGCTGCCTGCCCCTTCCCGACTGCACCCAAACTAGGGCGACGATCTTGAGTGACTGGAAGCCACCTTGCCAACCTCGAGGAAGAGTCAGGAAGGCTTCGGGGACAGCAAATTGCACAACTGAATCCCAAAGAGCAAGAAAAGGTGGAGGAAGGCAGGCAGCGGAAGGCAGGCAGCCGAAGGGCCTGCAGAGCGCCAAGGATGCATTCGCAGGGGGTCACGTGACCCGGGAGGTCGGCGCGAACTCCACCGGAGGAGAGGCTGATGCCAGTTGCCTGATGCCTTAGATCTGGAATGTGGGACCAGCCAGGTGCCACGTGCCCAAACCCTGGTGTCACTATCAGGACGTTAAGACGCAGGCACTTGGGGTGGGCTGCCTTTATATACACTGCAATACTCAAATGTCTTCTCTGAAGTTCATCTCAAGCTTTATGTATCACAAATTCTTGACTTTGCATTAAAGTAATTAACAAGAATTATAGTGATTTACTGAGGAACTGTTGGAATCTCTTCATCTATTGAGGGGTTACTGCAGGGTCACTGTAAAAATCAGCTAAAGTGCTTCATATAAAATTACTAAGAATGGGGCCAGTGAGATGGCTCAGCAGTCTAAAGCACTTGCTTAGGCAAGCTTAGGCAACCTCACGGATCTCAATTCAATCCCCAACACTACATGCTGTGCCAGCCCCACCTCCAGGACAGGCTGAGCCATACTACTACTACTACTACTACAACTACAACTACTACTACTACTACTACTACTACTACTACTACTAATAATAATAATAATAATAATAAAGAATGGTGCTTGTGAGGGGTGGTGAGATAGCTCAATGGGCTTCCATCCCTGGCACCACACGCCATGGAGGCCCTGCCTCACATACACTGAGTTGGTCACTAACACTAAGACCAGGTATGTGCGTGCCTATAATCCCAGCACTGGGGAGGCTGAGACAGGACGATCACTATGAGGCCAAGTTGCACGGTGAGACCTTCTACGAAACACATTTTTTAAAAAATGGTGCTTGTGTATAAAAATTACGTAAACAGGGCTGGTTTATTGTTGTCATTATATTATTGCTATTATGATTACTACTATATATCGCACATGTAAAGATAGGCAAAGTATGGCAAAGATAAAAGTCTCTTTCTAAAGAAAAAAGCATCAAATGTTTATTAAATTTTTAAGAGGATACAAGAAGCAACAAAGAGTTAGGTGAAGGGAAGAACGACAAAAGCTGAGAATATTTTTCTCACCTAAGAATTTTGTCTTAAAAAAAAGGTAGGTGCCAGGGAGATAGCTCAGTAGCAGTGCTTACTTGGCAAGCACAAGGTCCTGAGCTTGATTCTTGGTACAAAAACAAACAAACAAACAAACAAACAAACAAAAAAGGTAGTAAGAGCAAGGAGAAAGGTATGATCAACATATACCATATACATGTAGGAAAACATCACATTGAAGCCTGACATTTTATAAAATTAATAGACACTAATAAAATACATTGCTGGGATCAGCCAGATAGCTCAGCATATTAAAGCACCTGCTTAGGCAGACACAGGGACCGGGGCTTGACTCCTAGAGTGCCATGCTGGCCCTGCCCCCAGAGCACACTGAGAAGGCAATTGAGACTGGGTGTGGTGCTGCGTGACTATAATCCCAGCGTTTGGGAGGCTGAAAACAGGAGGATCACTCTGAGTCCAATCTACGTAGTGAGATCCTGCAGACCCTGTAGACCCTGTACGAAATACATTTTTAAAAATTGCTAAAAATTGCCCCTTTAAATATTACCCAAACCCAGGGGATATGGATTATGCTGAGCAGTTTGTGGTCAACCATGAAGGGAGGTAACAGAATAGATGGAGAATGACTGGGGGGGGGGGCTGCCCACCTATGTGAGAGGTGACCCACAGCTCCCCACACCATCAGACCATCAGAGCCACGCAGCCCCCAGGATGCTGCCCAAAGTCTAGGGGCAAAGTGGATGAGGATAATCATTTGAAAGTAAATATGACACGCTGATAATTATTCCTAGGCTCTGCCCTTTTACAAAATCTGATAAAATGGAACTTTAAATGTCTATCTTCATAATGCAGCTGTGATATGTTTGTTCTGCTATTATTTTTTGTCTGTCTTGAATTTTAAAAAAGGTGCATTTCATTGGAAAACAGTACATTTTTTATTTTAAGTGGAATAGAAAAAAAATTGATTTTTTCCTAGCCCCTAATTGCAAACATGTCAAATAACATGTCACATTTAAAGGCTGTCATGGGAGCAAAGCAGTGTAATTGTATGTGGACAGTGCCGTCTAATTCAGCCGGCTTAGTGTGATTTACTAGAAGGGCTTGCTATTGGCTGCATTATTTAGATCTTTTATAATCTCCTTTTCACTAGTAATCTAGCTCTGAGAATATTCACTGCTTTTGCCTCAGGAGGGCATGTTTGTCAATCAAATTATGTGGATGCGCCAGGAATTGAGCCCCCCAAAAAAGAGATGAGGAAAGTAGACACAAAGGTCCAGAGTTCACTGGTGTAACAAGCGCTGGCAAATAAGCTGGCTGGGGTTTTTCAGTGCTGTCTGCAGCGCTCCATGAAACTCTGTAATTGTTGGAAGATTCAGAACCAGTCTTACCTCACATACTTTTTTATTTCCTAATATTTCTTAATGTAATATTAAGTCAGGTCTAACTAAGCACTAACTTGCCACACTTGGAGTAGGTGGTGGCGATTTCATCGCAAGTTGTTTTCAGTAAGAACTGAGAGCAAGCTATTTCCACAGCGCTTCCTGTGGTACACTAGATAAATTTTTAAATCTTTGAACCTAATGAGTGTGAAGGTGTCACTGTGTTTATGGGCCCGCTGGCCTATTGCAGGAACCTTGGGGCTTATAAAGTTAAAGCTCCCTCTCCTCAGTGGCAGTGCTGCTCAGCAATGCGGTAGCTCTGATGCCTGCGGTTGGGAGCTCTTCCCACGAGGCCTCCATGGCCCCTGAACCTCGATCCTAGGGCTTCCGGTGGGACCTCAGGACAAAGGTCAGAGGAAAGAGCAGACAGTGGGTATTTCATGAAGAACACCTCACAAAATTGTATTACAGTGCATGGTATAGTGACTAAAGCATTTATTTTTTTTTAATATTTTTAAAATGAATTTAAAAGTTTATCTGTGAGGAAAAATCTGATTCTTCAAAATCAATTTGCAAAAATTTTTTTCACAAATAAAATCACTATCCTTTTGGCCCAAAGTACATCGACTTTTTTTCTTTCTTCTTCCCATGACAGATGAATCTAGTCAAATCTGTGAATGAATGTACCTACTTCCTATGCAACATAATTACAGAAGCAATGAACAGAGGACTCAAACCAGTCCATGGAGGCAACTCCGCGCTGCCACGGGCCTCCCTCGAAGTTGATAACTCCCAGCTGCGCGCTGAGCCCCACAGTCCCCAGCCCTCTTCCGTGCTGACCTCTTCCCTTGCTAGAGTGGCCCCTCCCATAAGGCAGCTGGGCTAGGCAGGGGGAGCACCCTTAGGAGGCCCAGCCCGTGAGGCCCAAGCCACCCAAGCAGAGGGCAGTTGTCCAGCATGCTGAGGACCAGAGACAGGAGTGACTATTATTTTTCTTAATTTGTAGTGAAAACTGTCATGCTGTTAACAAATTCCACCTTATGAGTTTACTTTTGTCTACAACAACCTGAAAAGGCACTTCTTAGTTTTGTCTTGTTTTCCTGGAGAGAAAAGGAAAATGGCCTGTGAAAGGAAACTCCTTAGAAAATCAGGTTGATGGCTCAGGGTACCATATAAACCATCATAGTCTTTGTTGAAACAGGCCTTGGAAAATGGGAGTTTAGTTTTATACCGCTACTGTCACTAGCCCAATATTATCATTTGATGAGAAATAGCTCTTGTAAAAGCAAAAAAATAGAGCACTTGTGATTTGAATCTGGACTGTTTCCTTCAAGCCTACTGGAAAGTGGTGGAAACTTGAGGGCTGCCATTAAAGGTGTATTTAGTTTCCCGCTCCACACTGCCCCCTACTCCCCACTCCACCTCCCTCCTTCCCTTTCTTCCTCCCTACTTCTTCCCCTCCCCCTCTGCCACCCTCCACCCCAGCACCTTCTGTCCCCAGCACCATAAGCTGATCAGCTCTGCTCCACCAGGAACTCCTAACCATGGCCCAGCTCTGGCCCAAAAGCAGCGGAGCCAGGGATCATGGGCTGAGACCATGGACCAAAATAAACTTTCCCTCCTTTATTCCTGTCTTGTTATTGCTTTGTTTTTTTTAGGGGATTTGGTTGCTTCAGTCACAGGAAGAAAAACTAATCCCGAATAAGCTTCAATTAATGGGAAAAGTGGGTTAAAGCACTCATTAGATGCTTATCATTGTATGGACCTTCCTTAAGTATTTTTAAACTTAAGACATATAAATATGATTTAATTTTTTGTTTTGTAATTTTTTATTTTATGCAAAAATAAAACATGTCATAATAAAATAGAGAATAAGAACAGTGAATACCCAGTGTATTGTTATCTTTAAAGTGGTTACTTGGAGCACGAGATGTAGACCACAGACAGAGAAGATCTGCTCTTCCTCATCAGTCCTTTCACCGACTGCCATTGACTTATGCTGTGTGAAGTCACTTAGTGTGACTTCATTTCATTGCCCTAGCCCAGCATGCGTCCTCTGTAATTTCTGTCTCCACTCTCTTCAGAATTCTGTGAGAGCTTTAAGAACTTGTGATATGATCTTAGAGCATCTAGATTCCCATGAAATGCTTTTCCTGTCTCTTAATTATCTTGCCTATGTTGTATTTTTAACAATTTCATGTATCAATACTGCCAAAGCCTAACTGCTCTCCTACTCAGATTGGGATTTTCATGCAATAGCTTTTGGGGATGTAACAAATGTCTTTATGTGAGTAAGAAGTGCGCTTTTTTAACATTTGCTGAGGGAGATCCCTAAGCCCTGTGCTCCTTGGCTGCAGTGCCAACCTCCCCCGCTCACCCCTCTTCTGGGCCACCACTGCCCTCCCATGCAAATATGGAGCTGCTTCTACTAGTTGTCAGGTCAGGAGTGATAAAGTTATTTGCCTATGAACTCGGAGTCTTCTGTCATCTGCCCAAATCCATAGAATAACAACAGGCTAACTTGTAAGTAGGGTGAAAACCAAATCCCAGCTTCAACAATCAAAAATATATAAATGTGCTGGAATGTAGCCTGTTACTATATGTGCTTAACATAGCTGAATTTCACTCAGAATGCTGGTCTTTCAGTGCAAAGAATATATTTATTCTGTTTAAGTTTGGTATGTACAAATCACTAAGCCTTCTGCAGAAAAGGCTAATGATCACCTAACTTTAATAAAAATAAAAGAGCTGAAGCTCACTACATGACCAAATAATTACCATCATAAAAGGGGTGATAATCACATAATTAGTCTTCAAATTTTTAAAAATTGGAATGTTCTTCTATTTTTAAATTAGCCCCCATGTGACTTTGGCACCTTTATATTTCCTAGTGCAGTTAGCTCATGAATCAATATGATTTTTCAGAATGCTGAAAATGCAGCCAGGCTTCAGTCATCTGCATGATCAAGTTGAGAACTTATTTCTATTAGATATCAAGACATCCACATAGGAAAATAAAATCTCTTTTTGAGACGGGATCTTACTATGTAGTAGAGCCTGGCCTTGAACTGTTAATCCTCCTGCTTCAGCCTCCTGAGTTCTGGGATTAGATGCTTGCACCACTACACCTGGAAAAAGTTAAAACTTTTAAGATTCTGTCTGTGGAAGTTGGCCTATAACATTCCATCAACATACAATCAGCAGTTTCTCATTAAATATAGTCAAATTAAGTTGTAAGGAAAAATTTCCTGCCCAGCTATTTACCACATTGTAAAGCATAAAATGTTTTCTGCTGTTAAAAGTTGCCATCATTTCTGGATGTTGGCAATACTGTATACTAACAAACTACAATGTCTATTTTATTTTTATGTATTAATTATACATTCAGTGTGTAAGTGACAGAAAATGAAGACTCTCGAACACACTGCACTGAGGAAAATTACCACTCTCAATGGTCTCCACCATAACAGAATAGTCACCATGAATTTGTTAGATTTTCTATTTGTTTGTTTTTAGTACCAGATTACAAGGTCTGACTATATGAATCAGACTCATAGTGATCCTCCTGTTTTCAGCCTCCCAAGTGCTGGGATTACAGGCATGCACTTCCACGTCCAGTATCAATTGCCTTCTCAGTACACCCTGAGGATGGGGTGGGCACGGCATTGTTAGATACTTTTGCTATGATGAAATAAGCTGTATGTTAATGGAACATGTCACAGATAGACCCCTAAAATCCCAACAAGATTGCATAGTAGAACTTTGTTTATTGTGCTTGTATGGTGTAAACAAGTTACCTGACCCCAGGGGGATTTCTTTCAAATGGTTGTTTAGGGACAGAAAAGTCTTTCCTTGTTATAGTTTCACCATATTTAATGTGGTTTCTAAGGTCACCATGGAAAGGAAAAGAACATAAACCATCCCTGCTAAGACAGAGAAGGACACTGCTCGTGTCACCGTGCTCACATTGATGGATCCCACTGAGACGGTTACCTCTAAGAGTGAGGGAGGCTGGGAAATTGATCTAGTTTTCAGTCCTAAGAAGAAGCAGGTGGGGGGATTCCCTCCCACTTCCTGCTATGTGCTGATTGAGGAGAAGTTCAGGGGTAAATCTCACATCCATGATTATTTCCTCATGGGGAATTTCTAAAAATGGAGAACAGCTTTATCATTGCACAAGTATGTTGAACACAGGTCAAACTTCTAACTTCTTGTCCTAGTCTTAATAAGTCGATTATGTGTGCCAGCTTTTTCCTTTGAGATAGGGTTTCACTATACAGTTCAGGCTGGCCATGAACTTACTGTGTAGCCTGGTGATCCTCCTGCCTAAGACTCCTAAGAGCTGGGGTTATAGATGTACTCCCACATCCAGCTAAGTGCATAGGTATTCTTACCTGTTTGTCTGAAGCTCTTTGAAAATAAATCCTGGCTTGGGAGATCCTATAACCTGTCATCCTTTCTTAATGACAATGCCATGGATGAGAAGCTAGATTTCCTTTGGTAAACATACATGCACGTATACATTTGCTGATATCAGAACACAAATATAACATGTAAATTTATTTGAATTACTTTCAGGGTCATGTGCATATTTCTATACTACAAAATTTTAATGTTAGAGAATTATTGCCTTAAACATAAGCTTCTTTTTTAAATTTAATTTTTTTAACTTTATTTATTTGTGTTATGGCCAGCTCAGCCTGCCCTGGGGGTGGGGCTGGTGCAGCATGTGGTGCTGGGGATGGACCCACAGTCCCTGTGGTTGCCTAAACTTTCCTAAGCAGGCACTTTAGACCACTGAGCCATCTTGCTGGCCCATAAACTTTTTTTTTAAATCTATCAAAACTTTTAATTTTCCTAGAACAACTTAAAAATCCAAATAATATACCTCTAAACATTGCAGTTTCTTATTCATACAAGACCAAAAGTTACTCCAAAATTATTTTCTGTTCACTTTTCTCTACCATTCATTACCAACAGCAACAACATCAAAAAGAGCAAGTAAGGGAGACAAGGTTGATTATAGATCCCTAGAGTCCCAGTTGTAAGCTGGTGCTTGTGTTTAATACAAATGTGCTTCCCGCTTTGTCTACTGTTGATTCTGGTCCCTTACACCTTCTAGTTAGTCACATATTTAATTCTTGTATTGGCCTCTTTCTTTGTTTCTTTGTTTGTTTCTCTCTCTCTCTCTCTCTCTCTCTCTCTCTCTCTCTCTCCCCTCTCTCTCCCTTCCTCCCTCTCTCCCTCCCTCTCTTCTTTTTCTTTCTTCTTCAGTGCTTTTTATTAAATATTATGACTACCTTATTATCATTACTATTATGCCTCTCTTGATAAAAGGGCTACAACAGGTAAAGCAGCCTATGTTTTAGTCTGGTCCCATTTATTTATCTATTTATTTGTGGTACTAGGGACTGAACTTACAACTTGCACTTGCCAAGCAGGCATTTATGCCACTGAGCTATATCCCCAATCCCTGGCTTCTTTTAAACTCACAGAAATTTACTAATATGTGTGGCAATCTCATTTGATTATTTGTATTTATTTTTTAGAAAGTAGGGTATTGGGACTATGACATGTACTTTATTTTTTAAAAAATAATTTATTGTATTTTGTGTTGACTTTTTGTTTGTTTGTTTTTTGTACAGTCTCACTTGGCAGCTCCAACTCACAGTGATCCTCCTATTTCAGCCTCTCCAGCACTGGGATAACAGGAGCGTCACCACACCTGGACTCGATCGCAGTAGGCGGCTCAGCACACCAGGCAGTGGGCTTGGTGCGGCATGTGGTCCAGGGGATTGAACCTCTTTCCCCGTGCATGCCTAAGCCAGCACTTAGTCTGCTCTACTTTAAAATGCAGACTTTTAGAAGTGTTTATTAGTTTTGACTATGTGGAAATCAAGCCATTGAGAGGTGATGAGAAATAATTTTTATCAAATTCCAGTTGCCTTATAATTTCTTCTTCCTGTTCCTGTGCTGGAGGTTGAGCCGGAGCCAGAGCACACCAGGCAAAGGCACTGCCCGGGGCTGCTTCCTTTGCCTCTCTGCCTGCATTCATTCGTTTTGATTTTGACATGACATCTCGTTAGGTTGCCCAGGCTGACCTGCACTGGGGGACCCTGCTGCCTCAGCCTCCTGAGTGCCCGAGCTTGCAGGTACTGCATGTGCTTCTTTCTGGTTTCTCTCCGACTGGCTGTACGTTCACTAGAAATACTTATAAAAAGATATTTTACATGGTTTTCTGCCTATTTTTCTTATTTATACTCAGTACTAACTATGGTATTAACTTCTCTTCTTTATTTTCTCTTTAAAGTGACGGTTAACATTTAACAATAATCCTGTCTTGAAATAGAAAATATGGTTCAGAGGCTTGAACCAAATGAAATATCGATTCAGGTTGGAGAATATTTTGATGTTTTAGTTTTGTTACAGTTCAGTTGTTTTAGAAAATATGTAGGTTTGGATTTAGTTCAGACTGGTTCACTGGGTTTTTTGTTTTTAATGGATTTGATTTATAGTTCTGTAAAAAGTTTAATATTGGTTTTAGGTCAGAGAGGACACATTCAGCAAAATAGTTGTTTGTTTCCAATTTCGGTTCACGGGTCATTAGGAGGCCCGGTGTTGCAGTTATTTCCAGAGGCACAGCGTGAAGTTTGCTTCTCATTGCGGAGTCTTCCTCCCTAAGACAGCAGATGCCATTCAGTCCCAGCAGAACTATGACCCTCACGGCCCTGTGCTGTTATGCAGGCCCTCACGTGAACTAGGGGATGCCAAAGGTTGCATGGTGGAGGTTCATTTGCATTTTAACAATGATAAGCTTTTCTTTTTTCCTACATACAGGTGACATTTCCTGAGATCTCAAATCTCTTTTTTTTTTTTTTTTTTTTTTTTGTGGGACCAGGGTTCGAACTCACGACCTTGCAGTTGCCCAGCAGGCACTTGTGCCTCGGAGCTATCTCCCCAGCCCCAAATCTTACAATTTTGCAAAAGCCTAACTTTCAAATTGATTTCATCTTTCAGGTTCATTATGTTATTCAGTGGATGTTTGTTTCCTAAGTATTGCTAACTTTCAGGAGATTGCAGTGAAAGACTAGTCTCTTTAGTCAGGTCTGCTTTGGCTCCTGTTTTAGTGGCTTCGTGTGGCAAAAGACTATCAAGATACTGGGTAGGGAGATCACTGTAGAGATCGACTTCAGCCTAGAAATATTTTATAAAAAAACTACACTTTTAAGGTATTGGTGAGGTTATCACTGAATATAATAACACTGAAGGTGAAGAAAGGGGCCAAAAAATCCTCTCACCAGAAAAACTCTTTAAAAGCTGGATAAATAGGAAGGAGTGTGTTTAATACAACTAATTTATAGATAAATGTGGTGCCAGGCTAGAATACATTAACAAGGTAAGGCTTCAGAGTCTCTAGGTAAGATAATATATTGCTTTCATTAAAAAGCAATCTGCATGGACGGTATCCACCGCCACTGGAAACTGCAGCTGTCACCTTTATCAGGGGAACAAGAGCAAACCACTACATTTTAATCACTGGAGTTTGTCAGGAACGAAAAACAGCCAGCTTCCCACAAATCAGCAGACATGTATCCTGATAAGGGAAGTGCAGTGGGAAAGGACAGCTACATACCACATGATACCACCTATTCTGGGGTGATCAAAGCTTTGTAATTGTTGCAGATAAGTCTACTGCAGTGGGCTTTAGGATGAAACAGTTGTCTTTGAACAAAGCAGACACATATTTATACAAATTAGCAGGACTTAGAACCTGCTTAGATCTGAATTATTTTGCAATGTGATGAGGAATGCAACACAATGGCAAAGCTTGAGATGTCTTTACACTACACTAATTCTAACAACTCCTTTCTGGCTATGCTGTGCTTTGATCAAGCTGAGAAGCCATTGGGAAAAAATTGCAATAGGAGCCAAGTAGGATAAGATATCAGAGTGGAAATTGGAAAACTTGCAGAAATGAGACAGGAATAAAGAGTTATTTCCTGAATGCTCACACTTCTCGTGGCTACACTTAAGGAAACAGAGACTCCCAGCTTCAACACCACCCCTCTAGCCCTGCTCCAGTATACCAGAACAAGCTCCATGTCCAAGGGGACTAGAGGTACTCTTTTTTTTTTTTAATACCAAAGATTTATGTATTTATTTTAATTTTTAAAATCATTTAATGCAGAGTCTACAGGGTCTCATTACACCGTTCGGGCTAGTAGTGGTTCTTCTGTGTTCAGCCTCCCAAGGGCTGGGACTACAGGCAAACACCTCTAAACTCATTCTCCATCACCTTCTCAGCACACCACAGGGGCAGGACTGGCACAGCATGCCAGGGATTTAACCCCGGCTGCTGCTATAGGCACCCTTTGTACTTTCTGTTTTCAATTTTTTAAAAAATATATATTTTGTACAGGGTCTCACTAGGCAGCTCGGACTTGTAGTGATCCTCTTATTTTCAGCCTCCCTAGCACTGGGATTACAGGTGTGCCTTGCCACACCCACACTCAGTCACTGGTTTAGCGTGCAAGGGTGGGGTGGGGGTGCGGGTGGGGGTGGAATGGGGGAGGTGGGCAGCGCATGGCCTGGTACTTAGGATGGAACACCAGTTCCTGTGTTTGCCTAGGCAGGCACTTAGACTGCTGAGTTACCTCCCCAGCCCTGTACTTTCAACATAAGAACTTTTAACAAAGATTACACCAAGCAAAAGCTAGACATGAATAAATCCCACATTTTTACATGGCTGATACATCATGGAAAAGATGACTATGAAACTGAAATGTAGAGTTAACTAGAGGTTATCATTTACCAGTAAGAGTACCTCGAAACCAACAACAGCTATTTTAACTATGATAGGATTTTCTTTTTTTCTTTTTCCTACATACAGATAATATTTCCTGAACTCTCAAATCTTAAAACCGCAAAAACCTAAATTTCAAGTTGATTTCATCTTTTGAATTCATTTAACTATGCTATTTAGTGGACTTTTGTTTCCTATTATTGTAAACTTTCAGGAGATTCCATTTGACTAGTTCTCTAGTCAGGTCTGTGTTGTTGGCTCCTATTGTATTTATTTATTTATTTATTTATTTATTTGGCTCCTATTTTAATGGCTTTGTGTGGCAAAAGGTTATTGAGATGCAGCGTAGAGAGACCATTGTGGTTATCAACTCTGCCTTTTATACAAAATTATATCTTTAAAATATTGGTGGGGCTGTCACTGCATATAATAACACTGGAGGTGAAGAAAGAGATTGCTCACGGGTAGGGAGATGAAATACCACGCTGAAACATGGTGGGAAAGGGGAATCATTCACAGAAGGAAAAATCAGTGAACTGGTTTCTAGCTTTGGAAGCCATCAAGAGTCATCGAGAATTACAACCAAAAATGCTTTCTAAGTTCCAAATATATTTTCAAAGCCTGAATGACCCGGAAGTGGTGGCATACATCTATAAATCCAGGACCAAGAGGCTCAGCAGGAAGATGGCTGCAAGTTCGAGGCCAGCCTGGGCTACATACTGAGTTCAAGTCTAGCTTGGTGAGATCCTCTTTCAAAAACCAAAAAACAAAACAGAGCAACAACAAAAAAAAATCCAAAAGACTATGGTCTCTGTGTTAAATTATATGTGTTGAATACTGGCTACCTGAATACCACTAGGACATCCTGTTAGCCCAACAAGACAGTTTATTATTTATTAAGAGAAAACAGAGTATTAATTCAAAAGACTTCTAACAATTCTGTAATGGAAGCGAAATTCAACTAACATAAAGTTATTTTAACTATTTTAAAATCCAGCAGCCACAGTCTGTGAATGGCGCTGTGCAGTCATCGTGTCCCGTGGGCTGTTGTGAGCTCCACAGAGTTGAAAGAAAGGCAAGTTCCAATACTTTGGAATTTTAAGGATGGACTTAAATCTCCTATTTCAAAACCAACAGTTGAATAGGGTTGGGTAAGGGTCATGATGAGGTTAGGATTTTCACGAACACAAGCATTTTGGGCAAGAGCTCAAGTTTCAGAAGTAAACTCCCTATTGATATTTTCTACTAAAGAGTTATGGGTCTCTCAAGAAATTCCTGTAATGAACAATCAAGTTATTGACCTAGACAAGGGACTTGAAATACTAAGTTATGCTCTGGAAGACAATGGAACGGTAATACTGGACTAGACAGTAAGCTGTGTGGAAGAAAATGGGCTGGATTCTTATAGTAAGAAATGGACATATAACATATTCATTCTTCAGGCCTGGGATACAGCTCAGCACCACAAGTGCCTGCCTGGCAAACATAAGGTCCTGAGTTCGATTACACACACACACACACACACACACACACACACACACACAATTCTTTCATAATTTGGGGGGCAGGACTGCTCCTGAATCATTCGAATCATAAAATTCTGTGGCATGAGTTTGCCAGCATCTGCCCATATTGCATCTTCATTGAATAGTAAGATTCTTTGGGGATAAGGATCATATCTTTTGGCACTTTGTATCACAGCGGCATAGTACATAACTGAACACGCAATAGCAATTCCTTCAAGTCTCCAAGATTAGCAAGCATAGAAGAGTCTCAAGATAATGATTAAGCATTCATCTTAAGATATGGCATACTTGCCAGTAAAAATGAGCACTATTTTAAATGTCTTAAATTAGTTGCTTCACGCTATCTATGCTTTATAGAAAGATATTTTATCATTTAACAAATAATAATTTTTTGGCAATTTAGCTATTAACAAATCTCTAAAAGAATACAGGAGAAATTGGAATGCCCTTGTAAAGTAGGAGATGCATCTAAATATCCAATAGCTGATGCTGCTTGAGAATACAGAGCATATTTATAATAAGCATTTTCTGTAATTAAAAAAACTAACTGTAAAATTAGAGCCTAAAAGCAAGTATTTCATACCCACTGCCATTGGATCAATCCAAAAAAGATTATTGCAAATATACTTGGCTATTTTTTTCAAATAGGCATAATCAAAGGGGACATTGTACTGCACAAGGGAAAAGTGTTTTGGCCCCATAGAGTGAATAATTCTAAGATGCTCAGCACATTTTGTAGTCTGGAAAGCATGTATTAGTTTGGCTGCTACTAGAAACTGCCAGTGGGGACTGAAAGCAGAATTATTTATCAACAAAAATGGTTGCTTTATTTTGAAAGCAAAAATGATCACTTTTGCTAAAAATAATTATGAGTTCAGAGAAATTTAAAGATTGATATTAAAAGTATACATTTTTATTTTATAAATTCTCCCATACTCTTAAAAATTATGATAAACATATGTAACGTAAAAATTATCATTTTAGCCATTTTTAAGATACAAGTCAGTGGTATAAATCCCACTTGCATGGCTGCGCCATCATCATCACCTTCCAACTCCAGTAATTTTTTAATCTTAAGCCAGAGAAATTCTGTCCCATAAAGCAATCACTCCTCCATCGAACGTGTGACAACCACCCCTCCACTTTCTGTCCCTATGAATCTGTACTAACTGCACTGTGTGAGTGGAATCGCCTACTTTTTTGTGACTGGCTTAATTAACATAATGTTTTTTAGGTTGATTCATATTGCAATATGTTCAGCATTTCTTTTTATGGCTGAATAATATTCCATCATGTGGGTATATCTGTCAGTAAACAAGTGGATTGCCTTCTCTTTTTAGCCATAGTAAATAATTCTGCAGTTGCCATGAGTGTATAAATATCTGAGTCCCTGCTTTTACTTCTTTTGGGTATACGCTCACAAATAGAACCACTGAATCATATCACAGTTCTGTGTTTAATTATTTGAAGAATTTATCCCCCTTTATTCAGCAAAAGCACAATTGTACATCCATCCCCACTAACAATGTGCAAAGGTTCCTATGTCTTGGTCCTTGCCATTTTTTTGTAGCAGCCTCCTGGTGTGCAAACAGGATTTCCCTGATACGGTGGGATTGAACATCTTCCGTGCTCCTGTCCTCCACACCTGTTTCACCGCGTTTCCTTGTGCTCTGACCTTCTCAACACTCCCTCCACACTCGTATGCTTGTTGTAGTTGAGTAAGGAAATAAGCTGGTCAGATACAGTGGGCATGTCTTGGGCTGAAAGGGAAAAAGGCGGGTGGTCGTCTGTAAACCCCATAGCCTCCACTGAGAGGAATGACAGCCACCAGCCTGCACAGCTGAGCACCCTGCTGGGGGAACGGCTTCAAGTCTGATCTTGATCTTTCTGATCAAGGTTTAGTCTGGGATTCCTAGAGAGAAAAAGAACACTGCAGTGTCTAACCAAGCACACGGAATGTTTTAAGGAAAGCAAACACAATTCTCTATTCTTTTTACACTAATTTTGACCTTTAACATGGTGATCCAGGAACATGGCGGATTCTACCATCTCTGATTTGCCATGCTAACAGAGTTGAGAAAGTCACTTCACTTTCAAAGTTTCAATTTTGGGACTTGTAAAATAATGAGAATGGAGTTTATTATCTGTGAGGTCACTTCTGATTGTCAGATTCCCTTTCATATGCAATATTCCTGTGTAGTTAACTGCAAGGACAACATTCTAGAAGTTGAAGAATGGAGTAGCAATCTTGTAAATTAAAAAATGTAATTAGTATAAAAAATAGATGCCTCCTTTCAGAAAAATCACTCCACTTCATGTAGTGTTCTGAAAACTGAAAAAGAAATTATATTAAATGTATGCATCAAAACATTGCCCATGAGGAGCTGGGGAGATAGCTCCATGGCACAAGTGCCTGCCTGGCAAGTGTAAGGTTGTGAACTTGAACCCCAGTCCCACCAAAAAAACAAAAAGAGAAAACATTGCCCATGACTTGCTCTCCTATAAAACTATACGATGGTTTTGTGACTTTTTCTAACAGGTATTAGAAAAAAAATCTGCATTTTTTTCTACATGCCTAAGCTAACTCCTAGATATCTGAAGTCCAATTTGTCTACACAGGTTGTGGGGGTTGCATAATTTCTGGATAGCCTGAAATTAGTGGTTAAAACTGGATCCCGGTATAACTCTAGGAAAGCCATAGAAATTTAAAGGCAAAGGTGTAATTTCATTTCTCAGCTATCAAGCACTCATACTTCTTAAACTATGAGCACAAACCTGCTAGAAATTAGAGTCTCGCTGTCCTGGAAATACAATGTGATATGATTAAAGTCTGTGGCAGAAATAGTGCACAAGTATCTCAATCATCAATTGAGAGAATTTTTTCACTAGTTTTCACTTTAATTCACTAAGTTACAAAATCCAGCATCCTTTCATTTGAGCTGTTTTCATACAAACTGAAACATTGCTTACAAAGAAGGATTTGGTACTGATTTGGATAATCTCAACTCTACAACCCATTCTGTGCACTTAGCTTTCTACCTTTACCCTTTCTGGCCTGAATTTTGTAAGGACAAGAACGTGGCATGGTAATAGACACTCGGTAAGCATTGGTGGGATGAGTGAAAGTTTGCATCTCCTAGACATTGTGCTCTCACCATGATCAGCGCTGATCAGTGCTTCCAGGTAGGATTTGGTCTCTGTTGGGCCATTTTGCTTTTAGACTGTCACACACATACTACACAACTTTCCTTCCAGGCTACTATGTTGCCCCTGAGGAGACTTTGTAATTCATAAGTACTTGAGAAGTAGGAACCTTGTACTCACCAGAGCTCTATCAGCCATTGTCACTCTTTCAGGATGCACACTCATTTTGTGTACCACTCCATCAGCTCTGGACGGTAGCTTATATGGTCAAAGAAAAGAGACTTTCCAACCAAACCCCATGTTAATCATATATTCATTTTCCAAGATGATGCTAAAACATATGTGAGTTCTTGTGTGGTCCTACAGGTTCAGCTTAAATCTTTTCATTGATATTATTAAATTGGTATATTTTCTAGGATATGGAGAAATACCGTTTTGCTAACATCTAGGAAAGTCAATAAAGGGAAATTGTGTATTACAAATCCATACTTAAGAGGAGCATTATACTCTGACGTCCTGAATAGAACCAAAATTAAATGGTTTACTTTGACTGTCATTTTCTCTTGGAATAAATATCTCTGTAATCTGTCATCCAGAAAACTACTTAAATAATATCACCAATCGTTTGTTGGCTAGGGAAGGAAGCCACATTGTCTCTTCTGTTTTCATGTGTTTTTCAAGAAAGAATCTGAGTATTTCATGTTGATTGCTTGATTGGCTGCAGAGGGGCTCTTTAAAAATACTAAAAAAATCAGGAATTCAGAACAAATCAAACATAAACTGCTATCAATCATGTGCTGAGAGCATTATGTGAGGTTTTTACTCAGAAAGATGTCATTAAAAGTTGCAAAAATTAATTGGTGCCATTCAATGTAATGGCCTTTGCTGCCATAGTTTCTCAAATGTAAAGAAAAATTATGGATACCATAAATTCCTTGTGGGATTCTTATAGATGTCTGCTTTGTTCTGTGATTGTTTATTGCAAATGTTATTACGGTGATCTATGGCCCCATCATGCTTCCTCTATACTGGGCTGCCGTTCTGCGGCCCACAACAGCGGAGGGCTTCACTCATAAGCTACAACTGTGTTTATTTGGAAATTCTTTGCCTTATATATTCCAAAAGTGTCTCAAGATGTTCATTTTGTGTGTTTAAATTTTTATGCAAAAACAGATTTGTTCTGATTGATTAAATATTGACTTACACCATTTTTAGAACAACTCTGAATCTTATTTAAGTTCTGGGTCTGTGTTTTGCTTTCCCAGAAGGCTTGCATTCGGTGTAATAATGGCTGCTACTTTGTATGAATCAATGCATCTGGGTCTGCAACCTTTCTCAATAACAGTATCGGTTTAATTAGCTGCAGTTTAAAAATTTGACTCTTAATTAAGGAGCCATTTTGTATCTCTAAAAAAGTTTGAGCAAAGGAAAATTTTCCATATTAAAGTTGTTTTATAATGCATAGTCTGTGTGTTTAAATTACATTACATTTTTGTGCAACATTACTGAAGATGAAATCTTTGGTCCCCAGATTTCTGAAGGCATTTCTGGGTGCCTCATTATGCTTCTCTGGTTATATGCAGAAATTCATAAAGAGGCACAAGGTGAGTTAAATGTTATTATTATTATTATTATTATTATTATTATTATTATTATTATTATTTCTAATGTATTTGGTTGTTGCAGGGTCTCACCACACAGTTTGAACTTGTGGTAATCCTCCTGCTTTCAACCTCCCCAGTGCTGGCATTACAGCCATGCACCAGCATGCTCAAACTCTGTAGCCCTCCATGTTACTCTACTCTACTGTGTATCATAAAGGTCCAAACATCTCGTAGTATTTTTTTCTGGGCATTTTTTATTTTTAAAACTATCTATCTATCTATCTATCTATCTATCTATCTATCTATCTGGTACAGGGTCTCACCATGCATCTCAGACTAACAGTAATCCTATTCTCAGCCTCCCCAGCACTGGGATTACAGGCATATACCACCATGCTTGCTTCCGGTGGCTAGCTTAGCATGAGGCTGGCATGGAATGTGATACCAGCGATAGAACCTGGGTTCTTGAGCTTGCCAGGCAAGTGTTTCAGCTGCTGAGCTACCTACCCAGCCCATTTTCTAGACATTCTTAATATTTTATACTTCTGGACAGAAATGTTTACTTAAAAATTCACAATTCTAGACCTTATTGAAAACCTGGAAAACCTAGTTGTGCTGCACATGAGTCCACTTGACCAGTGGAGCTGGAGCTGAGCAACTGCCATCCCTTGGCAGGTGGCCCACAGCTCCATGAGCATCCCCAAGAGCAGAGCATCCAACCCTCTCCTTATCATGTTATGCCTGGCCCATGCACTCTCTTCTGCATGCTACCCACAGGTATCCATGCTCACAGCCTCTGCCTACAGCTTTGTATACCCAGATGAACTAAGCTTCATCAGGGAAGTACAGGAAAGAGGTTGCTTGCCTAGTCTTGTACAGATTCAGAAGCAAATTGTTGGTGCCCATAGCAAGGAAAGATCTGCCTTTCTTCATCTAGCAGTATGGTAAAATGTTGAAGGATCTCTGAACTCAAGTCTTTATGAAAAGCAAGTCAAGAAAGTTTGGTAAGAATGACATACTGAGTTATGATTACCTACCCTGCGTAAGTGTAACCTACACCACACTTACCATGTAAGGGATGGCGTCTAGCACACTACCTTAGTCACCTTTAAAAGAAAAAAAGACTGAGGCAGAATTCAATTTAGTTTAACCCCTGGCTGAAGTATTTTCATAGGAACAGTCTTGCCTAAATTATCCCATTCCTCACTCTTTCCCCTGCCCTGTCAGAAACTTCACAAACATGTAGGAGATAAGGAAAAGATAGGACCCATTTAGGGCAATAAGAGATAGACCATTTGCCCATGCTTAGCCATAAATCCCTCTGCCCGAGACCTCACACGTATAGAATATGGGGTATCACATTCCTGCCATGACCCCTCACCTATAGCATATGGGGGACACTACATTCCTGCCTGGTTGCCACAGCAACAAACAAATAATAAAAGTAGGTAGGGAACAAAGAACTGGGCCTTTGTGTGTTCCCAGATGAGGAGGGGGCACATAAGTCACTAGTTAATTAATAAAAGTTCAGTAATCCCTTTTAATTTCATCTCTGTAGGTAGTATATCCAATCCCAGCTGTTACAATCATATATGCCTTTAAAATATTCAATATGTATTTGTATATACATAATATATATGTAATATGTATACAAACTATGCTCAAACTTTTTTGAGATCTGGATACATTTGAAAAATGTATCTTCCAGGAAAAAGATACAGAAACATATATGAATGCAAAAATATTACAAATTTTTCAAGTAGCTCCAGAAAGTTCCTGGTCCTCCTGAGGCCATACAGATGTCAACATTCACAGTCCCCAGACATAGGCCTCATGCTAGGAGAACAGTTTAGGTGGTTGTTTTCAGCCCCTTTCCCCTGCCCACCAAAGCCCCTGCAGCTTCCCCTTTACCCAGCATGATGGAGTGGTTCAGTTCAGTCTAGACCTTCCACTGGCCCTCCAGTGCTTGATTTCCCACTTCGCATATTTTTTTTTCAATTTGGAAGCAGATATTTTATTAACTGACCAAATCATAAAAACACCGTGGTAGATACCTTAGTTCATCCTTCAAATGAGCTTGCTGCTCTGGTCTTCCCTATTTCTGGCATCTCCACCTTCCACACAATGGGTGGTCTTTTTCTTCATTCCACCTCATGGAGATGATAACTTGAAAGGCCACAGGAAGTTACTTGCCTCTTTGAAGCATTTTCCTACAGCATAGATCTCATGCATCAGACCCTCCATACAGATGGTGCCATATTTGCCAAGAAACCGAGCAACCAATGAATTACCTTACAAGGCAATTTGCTTCTTATTGATTTTGCCATAGTCACATTTGTATATTAGCTCATTTACTGACTTCAGGTTTGGGTATCCCCATACAATGTATGGCTCCCCAATTCTCAGCATATTAATTGAGGCCTTGTTGTTGACCTTCACAAAGGTGCCATTGAGGATTTGGCAAAGGCGAAAAAACTGCAACACCTTGTGGAACTTTGGGCTCACAGCATTGATACCCCTGGTCCAGATGACAAATGGCAGTTTGGGCTCTGCAGGGACACAGACGTTGCCAGCTTTCCTCACCATCCTAGCCATTCAGATCTCAGTTCTGTACCTCTGTCTGTACTCCTTATGTTAGTGCCTGGCTTTTTCATAGATGAACTTCCTCCTTGCCTCATGGAGCATCTTCTTTCTCAGGCACTTTATCTTCAACTCTGCGAAATATCTTTGATTTTTCTTAAGGATTTCTTGCACAGCAGGGACTTTCTTTTTCTTCTCCTCTATACCTTCCATGGTTCCAGCTGGAAAAGAGGAACCACCTTGCATTTCTTATTCTTCTCCTTTCTCGTGTACCTAAGCAAGACTGGGCCTCAGCCCCTCTGAGAGCTATCTATCCCCAGGCTGGGTATTTTCCAGGATGCCTGAGAACATGGTCTTTGCTGCTGCTGATTTCCTCTTGACTCAGATGCATCTGGATCATATACAGATAATCTTAGATAAATATTCTCTATATAAAAGCTGAGAATATCATATAGGAACCTATTGGCTTCTGTGAAATTCATTGACAATAGGCTTGAGGCTTTGAAATTATATAGCAGTGTATCCAATATCATGTTGCCTGTCTCAATTCTGTACCTTGGTCCTTCCTACCAGAGCATTCCCCAGCCCTTCCTCAGTCTAGTGTTATTATTTTTCCCCCCAAAGGTTAGCATTCCAGCTAGGCAGACAGGATATGCACTCCTAGGTAAAATAATTAAAATAAATAACACTTTTTAAATTTTCAACAGCATATTCTACCCTTAAACTCTTCTATTCATTAAATGATGGCCAAGTAGTTTGGTATAAAGTGGATTCAAGAAAACAATCTTGAAGAGAACTCCAAAAAAGGAAGAAATTTATCATATTAAAAAAATTAGCTTCTCCTGTTTTTCTTGGTAACTTGGAGTCTTTACTTTTTGACTTTATGATGCCCTGCCTCATGAGAGAGCTGTCACAACTTCTATTTCATGGTGACAATTTTGGAGCCCAAGAACTCATTCTTCTAAGGGATTGAAGATTGCTGTGCTTTTTGATGTCTTACCACATGAGGCTAATAAGCAGGGATGGGCATGACAAATGGGTACAGCGGGAAAGTGATAAGAATTCAGGGACGTGGCATGGGTTGTGTCCGCCAAGAAGTGAAGATTCTCCTACATTTCCTCTTTAGTTTCTTAATGGCAAAACAATATTCCCAATGAAACAGAATCTTCTAAACATTTTGTGGCTGTTGTGTGAGACCAGAATATGCTTTGCTCTAGGGTTTTTTTTTTGTTGTTTTTTTTTTTTACTTAGGCTTGTTGTTGTTGTTTTGTTTATTTTGTTGTCAATGATAGAGTTTTTGATAAAAGATAACATTCCCTATTAAATATTCAAGTTGTTATCCTTTGATGGAAACACTTTGTTACTAAAACAGTAAATAAGCAAACAATTGTCTGTGTAGGCCTTCATAGTATATTTTATATGTATGATGGTTCCAACCCTCATTTCCTTTTTCCTTCTAGCCTGGCCTAGCCCACAGGGAGTCCATGGCTTATCACCTCACTGCCCAAGTCCTCAGCTCACATGCAACATAGACTCCAACTCCAAACTCTCCCTTACAAATCCCTGCACCTGCCCCACCTTCCTAAAGGAAAAGGTTCAAATCCACCTTTATCCACCTCTGTGTTCAGGTAGTAAATGCCTGTCTTAGTTACTTTTCTCTTGCTGCTGGGACAAATACCCAACACTCAAAATGAAGGAAGGAAAGGTTTATTTAGCTCACAGTTACTGGAGGTTTCAGTCCATATTTGGCCAGCTCCAAGGCTGAGTGGCACATGGCAGAGAGCAGCAGTTCATGGTGGCAGAACAGCAACAATGGCAACAGAGGCAGTGAAATAACCAGGGAAACAGAGAGCAACAGCCCCAGTCTGTCTCTCTGTCTCTGTTTATATTACATCAGGCTCTCTGCCTTAGCCTATCTGCCTAAGGCCACACCTATAATTCCCAGCAGTACTCAGTCTCATAATCTCATCAGTACAAAAACACATATGAGTCAAGTCTCATGAGTCAAGTCTCAAACTCTAGAAGTCCTCGCCCCAGGGACAACTGGACATAAACCATAACAATGCCTACTTGGCGTAGAGGTCCTAGCACAGAGTGTGGGAACAGATAGCCATGATCAGTAACAGTGTTAGTGCCCTGGATGTCATGGCCTTCTCAGTCCTTCTGTTTTCTGGCCATCATAGGCTAAAATCTTAGCTGTGTGTTGCTCCCTTCTTTGTGGAAGGTTTTCCTTCTCTGGTTGCAAGGAGCCATTTCCTTCTTGGTTCCCTTTAACACTCTAGTTTAGCAATAAGATGAAGGAAAGTGTGGCAGCTGTGACATGGGGACAGCAGCAGTTCACTAGAGGAAGATGTCAGACACGTGCACTCTAACATAGCAAAGGACTTTGGCGACACGCCTGCCACGCTTGTGTTGGATAGATGTTAGAGCCCTCTTCCCATAAACATTGCATTGTCAACAAATTCCCAGAAAAGAAGAGTAAAACTATTACACATCTATCAAACTGACCACTTATATTGTAAAATATAAGAAAACAATGGATGGGGACAACCGGCTTGGGACCCCCCTTCTGCCCCTCTCTTGGACAGGAGCTTTCTTTTCCCCAAGAAATCTATTCTGTTCATAAAAAAAGAAAAGAATGGATCTATTTTTCTTATCCATATAAATTGCATTCTCTTCTTCTGAGTTGAGGGGGGGAAGCAAGTACTTACATAACTCAGCTGTCAGTGTTACCTGAATTATATCATCTCATCTCAGTCTAATTGTGGTAGATAACCCAACATAGTTAATATTTACTAATGAAAATAAATTTTATGCCCTAATCATCTACACCTTGCATATATTTCCAACTAAGTATCCCAGCCCCTTATTTTGTTTTCTTGTTGGTTTCCAAAGAAACTATTTTTTATATCCATCCAACTCCTTTATTTTTTCTTTTTTATTACTTTTAATAAGAAATAACAATATGATAGTTTCAAAACATGTTAGTAATACATTTGCAATAATTGACACATTGCATATTGTTGTTCTCATAGTAGTTATACAGAGCACAGGGTGTAGAAATGATAAATTTTCTAATCAATATTGGTAAGGAAAGAAAAAAGAAAAAATTTCTTCTCTTTGAACTGAGAGGAAGTAGTTGTATATATAGTCCAATGTTACATAATTGCGTTGGGTTACCGGTCAAACTGGTAATGTTGGAGGCTGTTGATTTAAGCTTCTACTTGAAAGCATCGACAAATGGGAACTCCTCCAGCTAAGAAGTTTTTGCACATCAAAAGAAATTACCAACAGAGTGAAAAGACAACCCACAAATTTCGAAAAGATTTTAACTAATAAGTATTCAGACAAAGGTCTTCTATCTAGAATTTATAAACAACCAAAAACCATTAGGGTCCCAAAATTCGAAAATCCAATCCAGAAATGGGCATCTGAGATGAACACACACTTCTCAGAGAAAGAAATTCAGCAAGCCTATAAATACATGAAGAAATGCTCCACATCACTAGCCATTTGTGAAGTGCAAATTAAAACAACACTTAGATGCCATCTCCCTCCAAAAAGAATGGCTATCATAAGGAAATCAACCAACAACAAATGTTGGAGAGGCTGTGGAGAAAAAGGAACATTTATCCACTGCTGGAGGGAATGCAGATTGGTGCAACCATTATTGAAAGTGGTGTGGAGGACCCTTAAAAAACTAGAACTGGAAATCCCATTCAATCCAGCTATTCCCCTACTGGGAATTTTCCCAGAAGAACTGAAAACATTATACCATAGTGATATCTGTGCACCTACGTTTATAGCAGCCCAATTTGTAACAGCCAAATCTTGGAAACAACCAAAATGCCCATCATTTGAAGAATGGTTGAAAAAGATGTGGTATTTTTATACAATGGAATATTACTCAGCTATAAAGAATGAAAAACTGAAAGATTTCATATATAAATGGATGTGTTTTGAACATATACTCATAAGTGAAATAAACCAGACCTACATGTACAAATATCATATAGTCTCCCTGGTGTAAGAACTCTAAAGAAGAAATAAAAATGGAAGGGCATAACTTAGCTGAATGAAATTAAAGACTTATGGATTAAACAATGAATGAAGTGACTGAAAGCAGAAAAGACAAGAAACATAGCAGGAGCAAAACCATGCACTTACGTACACAGAATGAATCAGATGTTGGTCCTAAAAACCTTCAAAAGGTTTTCCACATTGATGATAGCTATGTGCAGCACTAAAATTATGCTTGGAATGGCTGTTATTCTGGTCTTTTAGATGTGCACTGCTTCTAATGTAAACTCAGTTACTGCTATACTCTCTCTCAAGTAAATGGTTGGCTAACAAAAAAAACCAAAAAAGAGTATTGATTGAGAGTAAAAGACTAGGCAAAATGGCATAGGCTTGACAATCTACAATTTTGTACATCCTTGGATTTCTAAATGTCTGCGTAAAAATGTGTCACTGCCCCTTGTTTTATTTGACTCTGCACTCTGGATAATTATTTGCACATCCATGTCAACCACTTGACAATAAGCTGCTTTTTTTTTTTTTTTTTAAAGACAGGGCCTTGCTATGAATTCTAGGCTGACCTTGCACATGAGACCAAGTGTTGGCATTACAAGCTGTGCTACCACATCTGGCTGACAACAAGCTTCTCGGTCACACCATAGTCTTCTCTACATCTCCAAAGCCCTCAGTATAGTGGCTCATTCACAATAACTAAGTAATTTCTCTGTTACTCCTCTAAAAGGGAACACTCGAGGTGAACCTGTTCATAGCCTGAGTCTACACACGGGAGTAGAGAAGTAGCTCTTCTAACCAGAAAGGAGTAGGCTTCTTTTAACATTTTAGAGCTTCTTTTCTGCAAATATTTCTCTGGGTTACATTATTATTTTATTCACAAGTTGGCTCTAAGGAGTCTGGAGCCAGTCCTTTAGAGCCCCAAGTCTCTATCTCAGCTCTCATCTTATTTACCGTTATGACCGTAAGAACAGCCTTTAACCTGAATGACAGTGTTTCCCTTATATCCAAGTCTCTCCTCTTAGAGATGGTTTCTAAAACCCCTTAATTGTAACACTTTATGACCATCATGAGAATCCACTGGCAGCTCTGCGAAATGCTGCTCAACTCGGCCTGCTCAGGGGCTCCTTCCTCAGGCTCCCAAGGAATAGCATCAGACATATTCATGCTAGGCACTGAGTGAGCACTGAAATGTCCATGGATCCCAAGGTCTTTAGAGGTGGTCTTCTTAGTCAAGCAAAAATGGCAGAGGTTGCCTGCCATATCTACACTAATTGTCATCCTGGAGCTGTTGACTGAAGCCAGCCAGTTTGTCTCCAGTGCCATTCAATAGCTCAGATGCAGAATCTTCTCACTTAGCTAAAGATAAAAATCTTACAGAAGTTAGACTTTCTCTGTGCTCTGAGGGGAGAAAATTAAGAGATTTTTAAATATAATCACCTTTATGAAGATGATAGTCCATGTATAAAAGTAAAGCAGTGTAATAACAGCTGCCCACTAAATAAAAAGAAATGTAGCCAGAACTCAGCACATTCCGCCACATAGTAGCCTCATTAGGAAATTCACTGCTCAAACCAAGACCACAATTTCAATACTGTTCTCATCTCCTAAGAGTTTATGTGCTTAAAAAATTCATGTAAGTGGAGCTTCTGTCTCCATTATAAACTATCACATCTTCATGAAAGTCACTCCTTCCCGAAAGCTCTGTCAGAGTACAGTGTGGCCAAGTTCCTACCCTGAAAATGTTTGTATCTTTCCCTTTTATACTGAACAGGTTCTGCACTGTGTGAGTTAGAACACGGCGAGCAGCACTGGGTTCTCATTTGGAAATGGGACACATCTTCAAAGAGAAGCAAAGAAGGATGCAGTAGGAGGGAAGAGAGCAAGCCAGTAGAAAAGGGCATCTTTTAAAATGCAGATAGCGAGCATTTTGTACTCATAATCATTCAGGTTTCTTTAGACACCTTTCAAACCAAGATTTGTTTACTAGAGGCATTACAATTTAGGGAGACAAATTAGACTAAACTTTTTTTTATCTCGGGTAGTTCGCACATGCACTGATTGAACTAGTATTTCTTCCAAAGATTGCCTGGGAAGATAAATGAACAGGAGGAGCAATTAGGGTAAGGAAAAACTAAAGATTGGCTGACATGATTTAGGTTTACCACTGAGGCAGTTTGTCATTTTGTCTCTATAATCTCTATCAGAATTGACTAAAACAGTAAACATAAATCATTATACTAATTTATTTCCCTACACTGTGGCCTGGGAAAAGAAGATTTTTTTTCCCCCTCAGGGACTTTTGGGATCTAAGCAGCCAGTTTGAAATTATTTTCACTTACATATTGGGAGAATAAAACAGAGAATCAAAGATGAGTATCTTGTGTTTCTCATAAACAGTGTTTTCTGGGGTTGAGCCAAGTTATTTTTATGACACTATGCTAAAATAACCATGGGCTGTTCATTAAAAGAATCTCAACATTGATTGTATTCCTGAAAAAAAAAAAAAACCCAAACTGAATTCCTAAGGTAGTGATATAATCAAATGTACTGCTGAAAGTGATTTTTCACATAGTAGTTAATAAGCTTTTAAGTTTCTTCTCAAAATCTCCTTGCCCAACTGCAGAGTCTGAATCCTGTGAACTGTCTGGGGTTCTTTGTGGAACATCAACACTCTTGGGAGTTAGGACACCACTCTAGCACTAGTGGCTCTCCAGAGTAGGGGCATCTTTGCAGGAATATGGGGTCCACTGCCCACCCGAGAAGGTGGAGCTCAGGGGCTGCATACAGGAGTAACATGTGCGAGGGCCTGGGGCTTGTTTCCAGAACCACAAAAATACTCACTGACTTCTTGGACATAAACACACACACACACATACACACACACACACACACACACACACACACACACACACACATGCACACAGAGTTAAAATATTAAATTAAGATGATCATTAGAAGCAAGCTTATCATATTTTTTCAATATTTTAAAAAGTCGTTGGCCAGCCTGATAGCTCAGAAGACTAAAGTGCCTGCTTAGGCAGAGCACAACTGTCTGGGTTCTATTCCCAGTCATGCTGGCCTCATCCCCAAGGCGCACTGAGATAGCAAGGTCTTAAAGCTATGAGCAATATGTAAAAGCTTCTTCCTCTCATGAGTTGCTTTGCATAAGAGGAATAGCCAGTTATATTTTATACTTTTAAACTTCTCTTTTTAAAAATGCATTTGGTATAAGGTCTCACTGCACATCTCAGGCTCATAGTGATCCTCCTGTGTTCAGCATCCCCAGCTCTGGGATTATGGGTGTGCTCCACTACACCAAGTCTTGGCCAGCTCAGCATGTACTAAGGCATGGCCTGCAATGCATGTGGTGTCAGGGATTGAACACCCATCCCTGGGCTTGCCTAAGAAGGCACTTAGTCTGCTGAGCTATCTCACCAGCCCTAACTTCAAACTTCTTATTCTAAGATACAGTGTATGCTATAATGTAAGAGATAATAAAGGACTGTATAATAGTGTGGCAATGCATAATGTAGGTGCTAATGCATCTTGCAGCTAGCTATTGTGAGCAGATGGAAACCAGAGGCAGATGAAGATTTCACTGTCACCAGAGAGGCAGCATCTAAGAAGGGTTTCAGAAATGGGAGTGATTCCAACAGGCAGCCACAGTTCCCTCAAGGTAAAAGCATGAGAAATAGCAGAACTGGGGGTGGACAGTTTGTGACATGCTGGGAAGTGATGGGAAGCTCTGATTGCACCAAAGCTTAAATGATTTGCCAAAAATATGGTAAAATAGACTACATGAAAGACAAATCTCTTGCTCTGAAAAAGAAACAATGAAATGAAAGGGTAGCCTACAGAACAGGAGGAAGTATTTACCAAACACACATCTCATAAGAGGCCAGTTTCCAAAATACTTAAGCAATTCTTACAACCTAGTAATCCAAAAAAACAAGTAACCCAATTTCAAAGTGAGCAAAATACTTAAATGACATTTTTCCAAAGAAGATATATGCATGGCCAGCCAGTGAATAAAAGGTGTGTGACATCACTAGTCTTCAGGGAAATGCCTATCAAAACCGCAATGAGATACCACTTCACACCAGTTAACTTGGCTAACGTGGCCATTATCCAACAAACAAGACCAAATAACCACTATGGCAAGAATGTGGAGAAAATGGGATCCTTCTACATTGGCAGGCACATAAAGACAAATACCACATGATCTAACTTACATGTGAAATCTCAAAAAGCTGAACTTATAGAAATAAAAATAAGTAAATGTGGGTCAGGGACAGAAGGAAATTGAACAGAGGATATAAAATTTCAATTTCACAAGATAAGTTCAGGAAAGTAACTGTACTACATGGCAAGTACTGTTAGTAACATATACTTGAAGATAGATAAGAGCATAGATTTTAGTTATTCCCTTCACAAAAAAATGTTAGGCATGCACATATATTAATTAACTTGACTGAGGTCCTTCACATCGTGTACATACTTGAAACATGTCATACAAGTGGTGATCAAGATACATGGTTGAATGTTTTAAAAATTGATTACAGTAAAAGACATAGTGCCATTAATCACCCTCAAAATCCTCAGACACAATTATCCCATCATCCTTGTCACTTAGTGGAACAGTTCTGGAATTGTTCTTTTGTGTCTTTAGAGATGTAATCCCAAGTATGGAGACTGCTGTGCCCAAAGGAACACTGGTTTGCATCCACAAGCCATCTACTTCTTAACCAATCCAGCACCATGCCACTTCCGGCCTTACCCCAGAGTCAAAGGGAGCAGGAAAGGCAAACACTGCAAAGACTCAGGATGTCCATGTGGCTGTGAGAGCACAGCTGGAGACACTTCCCCCACGGGACCTCCAGAGCTGCTTCCCAGCGTGACAAGAACAACTGTGTGTTCAAATTGACAGGAAAGTTGTGAGAAATGATTAGTAGAAATGTGTCTTTCACTCAATAAATTTCAAAAATTTAAATATTCACCATTTGTTTTAATCACATCCCATACATAATAAATATGTATACTTTTTACTTGTACATTAAAAATAAGATCTGTCTTCCAGGATGAAAGAATTAAATATGGCAATCACTAGGGAGCTTATCATTAGCCAGTAATGGAATCATATCAAAACCCCAAAGCATTTGAGAGAACAAGAAAGAGAGTGGAAAAATACACACCAGTTGGATTTCTTTCGCCAAATGCATATAGGCACATAAATAGTAGCAAAGATCGTAAAGTAAAGGAGCAGCAGGAATTACTTCTTGGAAGACTAAGATGAGGGAGAAGATAGAAGCGAGACTTTATATTTATCTATAATCTCTTATATGTGAATGTATTTGGTTTTTTTTTTTTTTTTTTTTTTTTTTTTTTTTTTTTTTTTTTTTTTTGTATTTTTGAGACAGGGTCTCGCTATGCAGTTGAGGCTGGTCCTGAGCTCACTTTTATAGCCCAGGCTGGTCTCGAACTCGCACCAATCCTCCTGCCTCAGCCTCCCGAGTGCTGGGATTACAGGCGTGAGCCACCACGCCCGGCATGTGAATGTATTTGTATGCCTACATGACTTCTCCAGTTAAAGATACCTTTATTGTAGTTTATAGTAAACATTGCAAAATGTTTCAACACTTTTATTGTGAGAAGACTGATGACCCCCTCTAATATACATGTTCTCATCCCTAGAACCTGGGACCCTTACCTAACCTTCGAAAGGGCCCTGTAGTGTGATTAAGTAAAGGGCTTCGAGGCGGAGAGATTATCCTGGAATTTCCCCAGGAGCTCCCTATAATCAAAGATCCTGAAAAGTGGATGAGGGAAGCAAGAGAACAGTGACAGATGGGAAGGCACTGTGCTGACTCTGAAGGTGTAGGAAGCGGCAGGGAAACGCAACCTGAGAGGCTCCCCAGAAGAAGAGAGGCACAGACCCTCCCTGGAGCCCACACTGAGTCTGTCCAAGTGAAGTCCATTTGGAACCCCTGCCTGCCAGAATTGTGAAATAATAAATTTGAGTTGTTTTAAGCTACAAAATTTGTGGTCATTTGTTATGACACCAATAAGAAAGTAAGCTTTCATCACTGTTACGTACTTTGTGTGCATATGATTGTTGTTTTGTTTTTGGTGCTGGAAGCTAAACCTTGTACATGAGGGATAAGCACTCTACCACCAAACTACCTTCCCGCCCTCTCTTTAAACTTTTACTAAAAAAGCCTTGCATAGTGGCAGAGTAGGGACTACAATGCCAGTATCATCAGAGGATCAAAGGATTGACTGTGAGGTTATGAATAGAGCTAGAAGAAAATAATTCCCAAATATTTTGAGTCAGTTTAAGCTTATATGGAAAATCCTATTGCTCAAACTAGTACAGTTATTTCATGAACAAAATTGATACCTCAATATTTTGACACTGGGCTAGTCGTTAAATTTTTCAAATACAAGACTGAAGTTTGATAACCAATTAAAAACATAAAGACTGGAGAATATTAGCCAGGTGTTAAGAATATTTGGTTTAAGTTAAAAGTATTTCATTTTTATTGCCAACTGAACTCCAAATTTTGTCTTCATTTAGTCTGTTTGATGAGGATTTCAGGCCCTCTTGTTTTCTGATCTTCGGAATAAAAAGCGTTAATCTTATTTCTTATGAAGAGTAACCTGGAAATTACACTTTACGTCTACAACAAGTGAATAGTGGTAATGCACTTTTTTTTTTTTTTGGTAGAAAATTATTCTAACATCCTTCTCATAGGAAATTAAATTGTTTCCAGTAATGTTCTGTGAAGTTTATTTTCTAGCTCTATGCTGTGGTTTCTTCTTTACACAATAAATATCCTACTCTGTTACTAGTAAATTGAGCCTCCAGATTTTATTTTAATTCTATTCATCTTATGAAAGCTGCCCAGAAAATCATATACCTCAGTTGATGGAGACCACTACAAAGCATCTCTGGGCAGGACTTAAATTAACTAATTGGCTTTCCATGTTTAATTGTAAATCTGCCCAAGGCCTAGGCCCCTTATCTAGAAGTGGTCCAGACTGACAGAGACCTGTAATGGTGGGTGAAGCTGTGACAAGGCCAAGGACAAGACAAGGCCACAGCAAAGAACACCTGGCTCCAATATCAATTAACTAGATAAAGGTGGTAGCTGCAGGCATCTCAGTCCTGGGCAGAGAAGTTCCTGGAGATAACATAGTTCTCCTAAATTAACATAATGTCTTCTTCCCAGAAGCCTTTGAGAAATTCCTTCCTTTCTTCAGTATTCCCTGCCTTGGGTTTTGATAGCTAATTAAATAGAAGCAGCCCACAGAAAATCTTTGTCTTAATTCAGAGAATCTCAAATTCTGTGAGAAGGTTTTTGATCTTCCTGGAGCCCTAAAATCACACCATCCACTTGTGTGGGACAATGTGGGCCTGATCAGTCTGCAATAAGTTAAGAAATAACATCAATATGATATACAGTCTTTTCTTTGTTGTTTTGTTTTGTTTTGCTGAGATAAGGGCCTCACTGTGTAACTCAGGCTCTTGAACTCACTGTATAGCCCAGACTAGCCTTGAATTAACAGGATCCCTCTTGCCTCAGTCTCCTGAGTGCAGGGATTATAGGCATGCATCACCACAGCTGGCTATATCTCAGTGTTTTGGAAGTTATAAGTCCTTGTGAGAATCTAATGGAAGTCAAGAGACTTAGGAAACTCTCTCTGTCTCTTTCTCTCATAACAATACTTCAAAACTTAAACTGTGGAAGCCGGGCGTGGTGGCGCACGCCTGTAATCCCAGCACTCGGGAGGCTGAGGCGGGAGGATCCGTGAGAGTTCGAGACTAGTCTGGGCAACATAAGTGAGCTCAAGGCCAGCTTGAACTGTACAGCGAGACCCTGTCTCAAAAAGACAAAAAAGAAAAAAAAAAAAAACTTAAACTGTGGAGATTTTAATTTCAAGTTATAGCCTTGACAAGCTAGAATTTCACCTCTTGTTAAATCAGGATATTAAACCTGTTCAAAAGCGTTCTTTGGGTCCATGAGTTAGTTATATTTTTCATAAATGAGAGTTTTTTATATGATGCTTCCAGTAAGATTATGCTGTAGACTAAAAACGTCTTGTAAATAGGACCTAATCCTAGACAGGAAGAAAAAAAGAGGCATTTTAGTTGCAAGATGGTTGTGATTTACTAAATAATTTCTTCATGATTTTCTATAATTCCAGAAGAATTTCTTCTATATAATTGTAGCCAAAATTTTAGAAATCTCTATCAATCTAGTTGTAGACACTGATTATATCTAATGAGGGGAGGAATTATCAGATGCCTAATTGAATGCAATCTTTGAGCAGTATGAAGATAATCATCCATCCTTGGCTGGGGAAATTAGCAAATGTCACTTACATTAAATTATCATGTTTTTAAAATGTGCTTGTGCTATAGGGTTCTCTGTTTCACTGCTAGACTTTCAGGACTTCCCTTGTGTTCTCTGTTTGTATACTGTAAAAACTATTAAACTCAATATCTTAAAGAATTGACTTAGGTCACAGCAGGACAAGTATGGTTCTAACAACAAGCTCATTAAAACAAAAGCATCACCAAGTCCTAGGCAATGCCTGAGATAAGTTGGCTTTCACTTTTGAAATTTTCAGACTTTACTCAAATAGAATTTTTTAATTTTTATCTATTTTAATAAGAAAAGAGATAAAATATCAATGGAATAGTTTCCAAAACAAGCTAGTAGAATGGTTACAATAATTAATACCATGCATATTGTTGTGTTCACAGTAGTAATTCTGAGGACAGGATGCAGAACTGATATCTTGTCTAAATAATATTAGTACAAACTTTTATTCTCAATGAACTAAGACAAAGTAGCCATATACCTATCCTAACTCTCCCTTGTATGTGTGTTTATATATATATATATATATATATATATATATATATATATATATTCTTTTTAGAGTTTCTAATACTAGGAGAAAATATTATACCATGTCTTATAAGTAGATTGTAACTCAAATATACAATATAAATCATAAAACAAGAAGTGCAATTAAATAATATTCATAAAAATAATTAAATATTGATTAAATAAAATTAACTATTTCAAAGCAACATTCCAAAATTCAAATCAAATTTTGACTCCAACTTAGAGGCCGGAATGTTGCATATCATATGTATGAATCTGTAACTAATTCAGAATACTCACATAGTATTTGAATAGGTTAATGTATACCAAGATATCATTAAGAAAAAGTTTTCATGGCAGTAAAGAATTATTAAGAATATTACATATCATAAATACTGTAATGGCAAATATATGTCCAGAACTTCTAACAGTTTAGGGATAGGATATCGCACAAAGTTCTAGTATGTTGTGGATATGGACAGTGTCCATGAAGCTTACTGATGGTCAGGTATCACTTGTGGGACTGAGGTACTGTTATTTCCTTGATATCCACCCTGTAGGACCAAACAAGATCATAACTCATAGTGTTCAGGAGAAGTCCATTTGTAGACTATGCTGATGTAAATATTTTGCTTCTGTACACAAAGTGATTGAAAGACTGCTTTTTCTCCTGTGTTTAATTGTTTTTCTATTAGGTGGGTTCTTTCCATTCTCTTTCATGCAGTTGTGGTCATTTTGATCCCTCTCTAGAATATCTTTTAGTAAACTATGCAAGGTTGGCTTTGTCATCATGAAATTCTTTAGTTGTTCTTTGTCCTGGAAGTATTTCAATTCTCCACTGACCATGAAAGAGTTTTGTCTGGCATAGTAGTCTGGGTTGGGATTTGTTTTCTTGCAAGACTTCAAGGACTTTGCTCCATGCTCTTCTTGATTTGATGGTTTGTGAAGACAAATCTGCCATTATTCTAATGGGTTATCTTTTAAATATGATCTGTTTCTTTTCGCTAGAAGCTTTTAGTATACTGTTCCTGTGCTGAATTTCTGGGATCTTGATTCTTATATGTCTGGGTGTGTTTTTAATTGGGTCAGTGCTATTTGGATTTCTATATGCTTCAGTTACATGAATGTCAAATTGTTTCCCCATATTTGGGAAGTTTTCTGCCATTACATCTGCCCATATTCTTTTTATATCATTTGTACAGACTCCGTCTTTCTCATTGATGCCTATTAGTCTTATGTTGTTCATCTCTGCATCATCTTGCAGATGTTGAATTATTTTTTCATGTATCCTCATTGTTTTTAAGAGATCTTTAGTACTTCTCTTATTATTGGTATTATTTTTTTTACTTCAGAAATTATTTCTGGTCTGATTTCCTGTATACCTTGCTGCAGTTGTTTCCTTACTTCAGATGCTATTATTTCAGAGATTTCAGGTGTGTGATTTCTAATTTCTTCTATTCTATGGTCTCCTGCACTTCTTCTGGGTGAGCTTGGGGTCTGAGAGTGCATTTTGCTCCTTGTCTTTGTCGTTTTGTATAGCCCTGCCTTGTGACCTTTGGTGTAGAGCTTTGGTAGTGTTCTAACCTTAGCACTAGATTTAAATCTACCAAGTTAAACTTATCCAAGTGGGTTTGTCCCAGGTTTGGCTGCTGAGCTCCACTTTTTCCTGCTGTAGCCCTTGGAGGTGAGCCTGCTGTGCCACTCTGCCAAGATGTTGTGCTCCTGGATCAGTTGGGTGGTTCTTGTCTCTAGTCTCTCTGCAGGGAATTCTGCAGCAGTTTTCCGTACTGAGCCTGTCTGATAGATGAAGTTCTATTCACATGCCAGGCCTTGTTGCTGGGTTGAATGAGTTTCCAGTGGTCTCACTCACATGTCAGGCCTGGTTTCTGGGTCGAATATGTTTCCCATGGGCCCGGGGTGTTCTCACTGAAGCGCCAGGCCTGGCTTCTACCCAAATGGTACTGCCTGTTGCAGTTCTCTTCAAGTTCTCTGCAATCTTGAACCACCTGTGAAGAGTGACACATGCCTCACATCACAGCAGTGACCTGCAGCTGCTGGAAGGAATGGGAGAGAGTGCTGGTGAGAAGCACTATTTTGGAGAAGCACAATGTTTTTCTGTGGTGTGGATTGTAAGAAGTAACTTGGACATTATTAGTCATAGAAGAAAGTACACTCTAGCACCATGCCAAAAAAACATGGAAAATGAGTCTAAATACTTCTGCAAATAAAGTAAAAAATATATATGGCAGAGGAGAGAAACATATTCTCTTTTAAAAACTTTCCATACTCAGAAGCTTTCATGCTAAAGAATATACCATGTCTTGATAATCATTAAATAATTTTGGGGGAGTCAGAACACAGGCTCACTGGTATTCAAACAGGGCACTCCTTAGAGCAAATGGAATTCAGCCTTAGACACAAAATTTCTGAGTTGAAGTACAGATTCACTATCTAGAAGTTTCATCCTGGGGAAGTGAAACGTAGATCTGCACCTGAAGAAAGTAAATGTCTTCCAGAGTAATACAGCCTTTGAAACCAGGTGATAACTTAATGACCCAGATATTTGGTAGCATGTCAGGTGTGAGAAGATGATAAATGTGAATGAAGCAGGAAAAATTGATGAATTTCTCTTACAGCTACTGGAAAGCACAGACTCAAACTTATGGTCCACTCTACAAAGCAGATGGGGTTTCCCACACTCCAGCCCTTTCCCATTTGTTTCTCCATGGATCTCATTATCTTACTTCAAATTTTAAAAATTTTATCACTTATTAACATTGTAAGTGCCCTTGCTTACCTGGTATTGTACGATGAAGGGTTTCCGAAGAGCACTCACAAGTACTTATTCGGATAATGTTTCCAGACCTGGTGTTGCTTATAGCCCTGACACCCTTGGCTCCAATAGCACCTAGACCATACAACTACCCAGTAGGGCTCACTCCTAAGCAGCCTTTGCCACTGCTTCACACTTTTCAACAAGTGGTTTTCTGGCTCATGGATGTAATTATCTGGAGTGCTCAATCTAATTTTCTTTATAAATTTTAAAGTTGTCACTCCAGTCTATCACTTATTCTCTTCTGAGTTTAATTCATGAATTTATCTTCCAAATCCTGATCAATTTATTGAAGCAGTAGAATTTCACTGTTGGTCACATGCAGGTACTAAATAATTGAGGACACTTTTTGCTGCACCCCAAATTCCCTGTTCCTGGTGGGGCTCCACATGCAACCAGAAAACTACTCTTTCCCCCATTCTGCTTGAAAAGAGCAAACTCTTTGTGATGCCTTTTGCATCCACTACTGCTTAGTTTGTCATGTCATTTAAACTTAAATGTTTTGCAGCACAAAACCTGCTATTTGATGAGGAAATGATGGAACCTACTCTAAGTACTAAAACTTTAAAAGTTGCTGTGTGTCAGGCTGAATTCCATCAAAGTAGCATAATGTCTAGCATTTTCTTACCTTTCCTTATTTATTTTGAGATCTTCCTGAATATCAAACAGATACCTTTGAGTATAAGGCTTTTTTATTCCACCATCTAGCAATGAGCAACACCTTTTAACCTTTTAATAGTGTGCTTATATGTTTGGGAAAGACACTGTTAATATGCCAGTGTCCAAATGTAATTAGTAATAGAGACTCCTTGCCCACTAAGTGTATCTTGATGTGAATAACAAATTATACAACTACCCAAACTTAAACAAAGTGGAAACTCAGTAAAGTGCTAGGTCCTATATGGGATAATGACTTACAAGTACTTTGGAAAACATCCCGAGGTGAAGATAAGCATTAGCAGTGTAATGGACTGAGATTAACTTAATTCCTGGCTTCATTTCTGGGGAAAATCACAGCTTCTGACATAATGTTTTTAAGGGCATGGAATGAATATTAAGTGAAGAAAAAAGAAGGGTGTCTTAGTAAATAAACCTTGAATCATTTTCCCCTTTGTGAAAACAAAGTTTACAGAATACAAAAATTCTAGGCCTTGGGCCTAATGGAAGGCTGCAAACTTCTATATGAAAGCAGATGGAAGAATATATTCATAAAATATGTAAATGGAAAGGACCTTGGAAATGAGCACACACACGCTCCTTGTCTTAGAGAAAAGGATACCAGGGCATGTAAAAGTGTGCTTGGAGGTTGAAAATCACTGTATCACACGATGCAAAACCAACAATGGGAGCCACAGGTGCTATTGTCCCTGCTTCTGAGGCACATTGCTTATTTACTTTGCACCTTGGTTTCTTCAAATGATATTCCAGACTGGAAATATGCTTCATACTATCTCCCAGTATTAATGTGAATATTAAATAAAGTCACATGAGCTATAAATAGCTTCGAATATTTATTGTCAGTAATATATTCATTAACCTCCCCCATGTTCTAAGCAAAAAGGTCTAATGAGACTAAGAAATTACACAAGGCCTTTCCATACCCTCTATTGTTGAATAAAGTAGATCCTGATTTGGGTTTTGTAGTTTTCACCTTTCTTCCTCAAGTCAAACACAAATAGAAGATAATAATTAGGTAATTGACAAAGATTAGAGCTTGTATCACTGTGGTATGAGCTGAAGAGGCCACACCTCAAAAACTATCTCCCTCCTAGGATTGGGGTTCAACAACTGAAACAACCAAACATCAAAAATGAGAACTACAAAGCCAGAAGTAAAGCATAAACTTTAAAGATAAAAAACATTGTCCAGCATGAGTACTGTGAATGAAAAGAACTAAAGTCTTGTAAAAGTGTCTTCTACACAGATGGATCAGCATTTACTCAACTGGACAAAATATTCTTGAGCAAATATAAAAGGCTCGTAAGCCCTTTATAGATTATTACACCAATCTGCAAACCTTGTCAATGAATTAGGGTAAGCTAGGCCAAAGAAACAATAATGTGAAAGTGAAACAAGTTCTACTGGCTTTGGGGACTGTTCCTGCAGCTGGTGACTGATTGGGGGTGGGGGGGGGGGGCTCTGTGGGTCTGATCTCCCCCACCCTCTGCCATGGCATTCCACGATTGCTCCTATCCAGCCATCTAGGGAGACTAGAAGAGCACAGCTTCTTTAAAAGCCACAGTGCAGAAGTAGCACAGCATGTCCTCTAATTTTACTGGCTGGAACTCAAGCTTATGGCCAACCCTAACTTCAAAAATGCCTGGGAAAGGTCTAACTGGGAAGATCAGAAAAGCCTGTATTCCAACAAACACAGCTTTCTTCTATGCAGATAAGACTTCTCATTCTATGAATTGTGTGCCAGGACTAGCTATGAAGTATAAACAAGAATGAGAAGGTAAGATATCTAGGAAATGGCCTATCTGCCATCTGCAACCTGCCCTAGCCTGTACTGTTCCTATGTCTCCCAGTTTCCTGTGAAGCTCATAAACCATCTCTGTAGCCAGTCCTTTTTGTTCAGCACTCTATATTTAGTAAAAGGAATCAGTTGCTGGCATTCTAGCCTTGTGAGAGCATTAGAGAAAAACCTTTGGCCAGAAGATGACTGACCCCTTTGCTGTCACCTACACAGTATTTTGAAAAACAAAGGCCTAGAACTTTCCATTTGAAAACCATTATACACCTTGGCAATGATATGCAGTGAACAAGATTTTTAACCACAGAAATTTAGGAGCTCTAGACACTGAAGCCCCAGGGTCCCAAACCAATGTATGTTATGCTCCTATTTTTCTCATCCTTCTGGAAAGTGATCTTTTCTTTACCCACAAGCTCTAAAAGTAGAGAAACCATTGGGAAAGAAGAAAGTAATGTTTGGCTGCAGAGCTTGCTGCCTCACTGAAAGGTGATACTTCAGGAAATTGTGAAACCACCCATCATTAGGGAGCGTGTGAAGACGGAGAACATGACCTAAAGCACAGGACTGGCAGGAAAGAGACTTGCCAGCTCTTTACCCTTCGTTGTCTGCCTGCCTGCTTCTCTCTCAAAGTGAGGGAGAAATGAACTTCCTAGATTTCATCTTTCCTTGGCTAAATAACAACAAATTTACCATTTTTATTTCAAGTTATATTTTTAACAAAAGAGTCAGGGTATTTTCAAGAGAATTTACATCCAAGAAATATAACGTTGTGTCCACTTTAGGCGGAATGAAAAATGAAACGAAGCCTGAAGGAGACTATGGGCGGGGAGCTCACAGAGCAGAAGAGAGTGCCAGAGGCTGGCTGTTTACATTGGCGTCACTGTGATGCCAACCGGGGCCCTTCCCCAACACGGGAAGCCAGAAATGTTGGCCTCAACTATCAGAATAATTTCTGAAAAGCTAGATTTGAAGATGCAGTTTGGATCTACAACTAGCACGGCTACTTAAACATGCGCATCCTGTTTTGGACTGACTTGTAACGTGGCTGACTGGAAAGGTAATTCCCAAGAACACCCGGGAACATTTAGACCGAGGGGAAGGCAGGGCAGGGGCTAAAGGAAAAGGTCAGAGTGATTGTAGGACTGCAACCCTGTCCTCAGACTATGGCCAACTGTGTGGGAACGGAAAACAGAGGCAGAATGGATGGTCCTTATGACAAAGATTTTAGGGTCTCACTGAGGAAGGTGTCGATGCCAGGGTGAGGAAAGTAAGCTTGCCACAGGGAGTGACTCAGCAGCAGCTGCGCGGTTTTCCACAGGCCCGTGGCTGCACCGCACCTCTGTCTGGGCTGGGTCACACACACCCATCCTGGGTCATCTCAGGATGTACGGGTCCTGCAAACCAAGGCCCTCACCTCTTCCATACAAAGAGATGATCAGCAGCCATTTCTAAATATGTATTCACCTCAAAGTTCATCATCTCAAAATATTTGAGGCTCTTTACATACGAAAATTATGAGACTGAACCAAGTAAAATTGACAATTTTCATTTTTTTAAAAAAAGTGTCTGAATCAGCAATCTCATATGAGTCAACATTTTTAATTTTTAAAGAGTGTACCAAGTAGTATTAAAACAAAAATTATAAGTGATACAGAATTTCACTAAACAAAATAATTTGAATTTCACAGCATTCATTGTATTGTATAGTATTGTCTTAAAATTAGTTGTTCAAATTACTGGACATATGCATCCAAAATGGGAAGAAGAGGGCTGGCGAGATAATGCAGCAGACTAAGCACCTGCTTTGGCAAGCTCAGGGACCAGGTTTCCATATCTGGTCCCACATTCTGCCCTCCCCACTCCTGGGATGTGCTGGTGACTGAGTCTGGGTATGCTGGTGCATGCCTGTAATTCCAGCTGCTGGGGAGGCTGAAACAGGAGGGTCTCTATGAGTCCAAGCTGCATAGTGAGACCCTGTACCAAATACATGAAAACAAAAAACTGGAAGAAAAAAATGACAAAATATATAAGAAAGGAAGAAGAGAAAAAAGGAAATAGAACTGAAGAAAGACAAAACAAGTTAAGCATTAACTGCTTCTTTCTGTAGCCCAGCAGAAATGTACAGTACAGTTGTCTAAGCCATCCTATCTATCCATCCATCTATCTATCTATCTATCTATCTATCTATCTATCTATCCATCTATCCATCTATCTATCTATCTATCTCTTTCCCCCACTCCCTCTCCTGTCCTTCTCTTCAACTCAGTAATTCTTTCCTTTTTAATAGTTTCATTCCTTTTCCAAGTTTCTACTGTCCTCTTCAGATTTTATTTTCTCTTTTGGGTTCTCACACTAAGGAAATAATGTGATGTGTTTGTACATGCAGATTTGGTTCATGTCACTTAAGAGTATGATCTCCAGTTGCAGCGATACACTAAAGTGAAGAATAAACTACGTAAGCCTTTGGCATTTTATTGTTTCACAGAAAATACCTCATCATTAGGGAGCCCTGGAGGCTCCTAGAGGCCATAGGGGCCACCCTGTCTTTATGGGATCCAAGACAACCCTGAGGTCATGGACTTCAAGTGGAGAGTAAATCTGTTACCATGGGTGGCACAATGCTTTCCTGATACGATTCATCCCATAACCTACCCACAAGGCTGAACTTTAAAATAAGAGCCAAATCCAACCTGTCCCATCTCAATATGACATCATATTGTCCCATCTCAATATGACTCTACCCTGGAAATTAGAGGCTGCGAAGTAAGACCATGTTACCCTCCTAACCCACGCACAGTGTTATGCAATTACTCGGATGTCTTTGTGCATATTGCTGAAGAATCAGCATGGAAACCCTATTTCTAATCTTTTTGTTGTTGTTGTTATTACCAGGAGCAAACTCAGAACCTTGTGCCTGGCACTGTGCCACTGAGCTGTATCCCCAGCCCACTCCTGAACATTCATATTGAACCACGGAACTGTTACTGTACCAGATAGACAATAACAATGTGTGCTCCACAAGGTGATTTGACCAAAAGCTAATCATAGCATGTTGTTCTGTGATGTGAAGATCTCCAGACCTGACTAGGGCCAGAGATCACCCTGATTTAAGATCTCATTGCTTGGTACTTCCATTTTATCCCCACCAGTAGCCTTTCCTTCCTTGTGCCTTTCTTCTTGGAATGTACCCTGCATCCACGCTCCTGTATTTTCTACGTGCTGATTCTCCAATCTGTAAGCTTTCTTCCTGTCCCCTATCTCCTCAAAGAAATATTTAAGTAAGACACACCACCCCACTGGTGCTATATCTTTTCATATATACCTCTATCCTTTCTTTGTTCTAGTATTCATTTAGTGTTAATTTATTAACCTATCTCATTAAAAGGCATTTTGGGTCAACAAGATACATTTAGAGTAGGAACTACATAAAATTGATAAAAATGATTAAAATAAATATAAGTATATAAATTTAAAGTCATCCTAAATATTTGAGGGTTTGTTTTTATTTTTGCTTTTTGAGACAGAGTCTTACTATATAGCTCACGCTGGTCCTGAACTCCCTGTGTAGCCTAGGCTGGCTTTAAACTCACAATGATCCCTCTGCCTCAGCCTCCTGAGTGCTGGAATTACAGGCATGCACCACCATGCTCAGCTCTTGAGTTTATTTAATATACTTGGAAAGTCTACAATTTGAATTAATACTTCTCTAACTATCTCTGCTCAAATGTAGTCTTTCAAAATATTAGTTTTGATATAGCTTACTCTGAGCCAAGCACCATAATGAGTGTTATATGTACTTAGTTAAAATCCTTAAAGTCACTTTTAATGTTCTCAACTTATTTTTAAAATAAGAGAGTACAGTTTTTTCTACTTATTTAATTGATATGAATTTTATATATCCCATGTAATATAACAGTTTTCACATGAACTCGGGACCTTGCGCTTTCCAGGCAGGTACAGTATTTCTATTTTTCTTGTCTCACTACGATTTCTATTTGCTCCACTAAACTTACCCGGGGGCATTTCTCCTAATTCCAGTGCCCTCTTCTCCTTCAGTTTCATTGAAAGCTTCAGTGCTTAGAATTAACAGAGACTGGATCCCTGGTTCTGTCCAGATCAGTCAGAAGGAATATCCCCACGTGGTGGATTTTCAACTGAAATGAAATAAGATGACAAGGAAGTGCAGAGAAGATGAATGGCTTAAGCTGATGGGCAGGATTTGGAATTGGGTTTTGTTTTCTTTGGGCACCACGGTGTCATTTTTCTTCGTCTTATTGTGTCTCTACTGATTCTATCTAGGGATGTCTTTTAATATGAAAAATTGAGCAACAGCTTCACAAGAAGTCTCCCCCAAAATACTTGCGTGGTCCTGACTTGTCCTTGGTGCACGTAACCCTCCCACAAACAGTGTAGTTTTTATTCAAACAGCTCCATCATGTTCTGGAGATCCACTCTGAACTAATGGGAAGAAAAAGCAGGTTAAAAAACAACAACAGCTACCACCATGAGAAATGTCATGCTATTCCCTGGGGTTTGAATCAATTGGGTTTTTTTTTTTTTTTTTTTTAAAGAGTTTAGTAAGGGTACCTTCTAAGTTTTCAAAAATTTTCACATAAGCTATAAATCAGAAGATTGCAGCATCTTTTTTGTTAGGATTGTGAATTGAACACATATAAGATTTCAGCATATATACATAGCAGCCAAAGGCTAAAAGAGACCAAAATCACCAATACTAATTCTGAAAACCCAATAAAATCCAAAGAAGATGCTAATTATTTTGCAGACATTAAATGGTAGCATGATAATGTGAAGTTACAAAATAAACATGAAAATACCAAACGCCCCTCATTCCTTTCCCTGGCTCAGCAGCCCAGCTCTGGCCATCTCCACTAAGTAGAGCTGAGCTGATGCAGCCCAGCTGACCACCAGAGTTGTAGGTGGACCTGTACCAAAGACCCACACATCACACAATAGGTATGTGGTCATACAGTAGGGATGTGTACCCAATATACATATGGACTCTGAGGTTTATCTATGATAATCTGTACTTATGAAATCTCCACATATAGATCACACTGCCAGCAAAATACAGCAAAATCTGAAGCAACTTCTCTCCATTAAAGCTGAGAGAGCTTCTGTTTATTTTACCATGCCTGCAGTGATTTTTGTGAGTTGGTCATAGCCATTTTTTTTTTTTTTTGTAGGGTATACACTTTGCTTGAAAAATCTGTCGAGTTCTCGAGTCCCCCCACCCTGAGTCAGACCCTACCTAATTCTCCTATCAGAGAAAAAAATGTAGGCTGAACCTGAAAGCTGAGCTCTTGGAGGCTGCAGCCTGCATGCGAAAAGTCCATGCTGCCCATAAAAGACCTCTTCGGACCTAGTCTCTAACTTGTTTTGCTGGTATTACAGCAGACTCATGGTGTCACCTTTTTGGAAGGTCTCTGGACATGTTATTGTCCTAAACCCCACCTGCTCATAGTGGGGATACTGTAAGAAATGAAAGACATGATAGCAAGTCATTCAACAAAAGCATGAAAATTGATGAAGACCTTTGTCATTGTATGGTGCAGTTTTCAGTCCAGCGCTAACAAATAGTCAATCTTATCCATGGAGACAGGATGCGGAGATCCATAACACCAAAAATTTGTCAATTTCAGATGAGTTATATGTTTGATTACTAAGCTGAGTCCTGTAAGTACTCAAGTAGGCAGATCAGTTCAGCTTTGGGAAGCTACAGTTTCCCGGAGGCAATTCTTAAAAGTTTTTTTCAGGCAGAATGAGAAAAAAAAAAAAGAATGGAGACATGAAAGAATATGTCACATTCACGGTCCTGCAGAAAGCTTCATATGCTTAGCTTTTGTTTTGTGAGGAGAGGCAGACAAAAATAGAGCTGGAGATAGGGATATGGCCATGGGTTAGATATACTTGTGCAATGAAAATTACTTTTAATTAATTAATTAATTAATTAATTACTTGGCAAAGGGTCTCACTACGCAGCTCAGACTTGCGGTGATCCTCCTGTCTCAGCCTCTGCAACACGGTGATTACAGGCATGTGCCACCACTCCCAGTCTCAGGGACCAGTTCTGCACAGGGCTGGCATGAGCAGGGCTGGCCATGACATGCAGTACCCAGGATTGAACCTGGGTTCTTGCGCTTGCCAGACAGGCACTTAGCTGAACTATCTCCCCAAAAATTATTTTTAAAAGTTGGACATGGTGGCACACATTTGTAATCCTGGAAATCTAAGTGGCTAAAGACAAGAAGTTCACAAGTTCAAGCCCAGCCTGGGTTATATAGTGTCTTAGCAAGAAAAAGAACTGAGGATATAACTTAATGCAAAGGCTTTGGGTTCAATACCAAATATTGCAAAAGTATAAACAGATAAAATTTAAGAAATGGAAGATCTGATGCTTATATACACTAACTGTATTATATGTTTTATAAGTGGCCCAAGATAAGTCCTCTTTACTCAATGTGACCCAGGCAGTATGGCTCATAGGACTAAAGTGCGAGGCCTTGCATTTTTATATGTGGGCCACTGGGAAGCTATCAAACAGTTTCTGAACAGGAAATAACATCAGTTCCTGGATTAAGTCTACTGCATGAATTAATTCAAGTAATTCTCAAAACAGTTCTGTGGGAAGAGTATTATCTCAATTATCAGATGAGGATGACGGTTTTTTTTTTTTTTTTTTTTGCAAGGATGAAATATTTACTTACAAAATGATAAAGCAGATGAATCAAATTAGTAGAATGAACACCTCACAATAGAACTTACACTGGGATAAAACAGATGAGAAGCTAGGAAAATCAAGTATGTGGGTTCCAAATGCTAAGTAAAATAGTTTGGATATCATTTCAAGGCTATATAGAAATTTGAAACACAGAATTTGTTTAAGAGAA
>PVJA010015327.1:0-45648 GCA_004027025.1 Myocastor coypus | reverse complement strand
TTAAATAGAGGTAATTTTTATTTTCAAATATACCTCAATAGGCTGGTAACTTTTCTGTTTTGAAAAGAATGAGACGTAGATACGCAAATCTGTCTAGGGAGTACACAGGCTGATTAGCCCAAACTGTATCATTTAATACAAAAAATCTTATAGAAATTTTTTAATGACTTTGTACTTGCTGCATAAATATACAGAAAAACAGCTTCAAATACTTTACAAACCATATAACTTCTCTAGTATTATTTTCCTTAATACAATTTCAGTAGAACAGTTGTTACATTTTAAATATTGAAATTTTAGCACAAAGCACACTGTTGTTTCTTAAGAGTTTTATGCCAACCTATATGCTGATTAATAACTAATAAAGTATGCAAAGTAGGAGGGTACAGGCTCTAAGCTTCTAGAAGTCTCCATATTTTAGATTTATCACAATTTGAAAAATAGCAATATACTATTTTTAAGCTTTTAAATCATGTAGTTTATTTTTTAAATATGTTTTAAGTGCTGAAAATATATAACACGCAATATCCAAGTTTGCTGACGATGACCTGGCAGTCTCAGAGGCCCTTCCCTGGGGCCCGCACAAGCGCCCTGGTGCACGGGGCTGGCAGGGCTCTCTGGCAGCTGCATCAGCCAGGGAGAGCTCTGCACCCCAGCGAGGCTCAGCCGTCACCAGAGGCCAATCACGCGGGGAAGGGCGACTGCCGCGTCGTCCTCTCCGACTGCCGCGTCGTCCTCTCGTCCCGTCTGCCATTGCCAGCTTGGGGGCCCTTTCCTCCAGGACCATTTCTTCAGCCTGCATTATCTCCCATTTGACCCACTACTAAAACCTAAGAGATTGTACTTCCCCAAGTTACCCTTTCTGTAGAATAAAAATCACAATGATCAATAATGAAAATTTACCAAACAAGATTTAATGCTCTAGAGTACGTGATCAGTCACCCGCGGCCCAGAAACATTCTTGGTTTCTTTTCCAGGACGAGGACGACTCTTCATATATTTCCTAAAGAGCAGAACCATAACAGGTGTTCAGAAGAGGCACTTCTAATAAATAAGAGTAGGACACACTGAATAAATCAGACAAGTCATGTCCACATCTATTTCAGTCTGCTCACTCCAACCATAACTGAGGCACTGAGAGCAAAGAGATGAGTCCATCTGTCCTCATCCACACAGGGCCTCCAGCTTCCCCCTGGGGGAGCCCCTGGAGGGTGCAGGGGCCACAAGCAGCCATTCCTTAACTCCAGGCTTTCTTTTGCATACTTTGGTAATGACCTCAATCCCTTTGTTATGCTTCCCTGATGATGCACCTCTGTACGCTTCTGAGTTCTCTGGGGCTTGCCGGGTTCTGGCCTGACAGGGCTCCCACCTGCACCTGCTGCCCTTCTCTGGACACCTGCAGCTCCTCCAGCCCCTCACAGACAGACAGGCGAAGAGAACGCAGGCAAGGGCAGAGCAGAAAGAATGCCCAGGCCAACAAGCAGGCTGTCTGCTCAGCTCACCCTCCCTGGTGGGTGGCTACCCGGCACAGGGCTGCAGCACACTGGCGCTGCCACCTGCAGCCCCTAACTGCTCCCTCCTGGCTCATGCCTCAGTGCACTGCAGTGGCCTTGTAGACCCGCCTTTCTCGGAGCTCCACGAGCTCCTTTCACATACATAGCCTAACCTCTAAAATCGGAAACTGAAGGCTTTTCAGATGCTGTTCACAGTCCCTAAGTTCTTCTCACTCGTCCTTCCCAGGGCCTGGATGGAGACTCAGGAGGACACAGCCTCAGCCTTCACAGCCCTGGCCCTGGGCTCTACATCTGACCCACCGAACCACTGGCCTACTCCTCCACTCCCAAGGCCACAGTGCTGTGGGGATTTTGGACTCAGACATGTGATTAGCCACTTGCAAAGCCAAAGAATGCCAGAAATGCCACTAACCAGGAAGGGGGATGGCAAAGGGTGCTCACCCCTCAGAATGCTGCTTATTCACCTGCTCTTGACTGGTCATGACTTACTGACAAAATGAGCCAGAACCTCCTACACATGTCTTTAAATCCAGTCCTAATACAGATGTTCAGAGTCAATAACATCTCACTACCCTTTTCCCCTCTCCCAGAAGAACAGTGGTAACAGGCTTTTTCGACCTGAAGGAATTTCCATTGTAACCACTGGCTAGGTGCTATTCCCACTCTCCAAAAGAAAGATCCTCTGACTCAAAAGAACCAACGGAACAGTGCAGACTAGAATTCGACCCACTACCGCTCACCAAGACCTGCTCTGTGCCACAGCTGCTGTGGGACAAGAACTTTCCATGTTTAACAGGCTTGTGTAGAGAACACTACACAAATGGTGTGTCTCACGTGTAGAGATAATAAGACCCTTATTAACGAAGGTCCATCAGAGCTGAGCATGGTGGTGCAAGCCTATAATCCTGGCACTCAGGTAGCTGAGGCAGGAAGATCACTGTGAGCTCAAGGCCAGCCTGGGCTGTGAAGTAAGTTCAAGGCCAGCCTGAACTGCATAGTGAGACCCTGCTTCAAAAAAGCAAAAAAAAAATTCTTTTAAGTTTTTTTTTTTGTGTTTTGTTTTTTTTAAGGAAGGCCCTGGGGCTGGGGAGATAGCTCGGTAGAATAAGCTCTTGCCTGGCAAGTGCAAGGGGCTGACTTGAAGCCCCAGCTCTGCAAAAAAAAAAAAAGGAAAGCCCATGAATGCAACTTCTGTATGCACTCATGTTCTCTAGCCTTCCTTTAGGAGTTCCTGAGGGGCTGGTGCCATAGCTCAGTGGTCTAAAGTGCTTGCTTTCTTGCTTGCATGGGCAAGCTTAAGCATCTGCAGGGACCACAGTTCAATCCCCAGGTACCACATGCTGTACCAGCCCCACCCACAGGGCAGGCCAAGCCAGCCATTAAAAAAAAAAAGAGCTCCTGAGAAAAAGCATGGCCACAGAGTAAACGAAGGTCTTTTCCTTAACTTACCTTTTTCCAAATGGGCACTCTGGCTTTTAAAGCATTGATGGCATAGCTCACAGCTGCTAGAGAGGTGGTCCTGTGGGCTGAGGACACAGCAATAACCACACTTGCCTCCGACACTGGAACTAAGCTGCAAGGAGGCACAGAAAAGAATTACTGTTCCCTCCTACTCCCCACCACAGAACCTGCTGGAAAATCAGGAAGGCAAATCCCAGTTACATATTAGGACTACATTACAGATCTAGTTTATTTAAGCAACTGGTTCAGTAAAAAGCCAGAAAGCCATCCCAGCTACATTCAGTCAAGGGGACCCCAGCTGACATGCCCAATTGTCAGCATTTAACCGCACAGCATTCGTTAGGACCCTGGAGTCAGGGCCTCTGGCTGACCCAGCCAACCCCTGACCCCAACAGGAAGACTCAGTGCCAGGGAGCAGCCACAGCACAAAGTGAGTGCATGACAGGCATAACCCAGAACTGAACATAATGAACGGTGGTACAATGGACTGGTTTCTAACAAAATTAGAGATATAACAAAATAACAGCTAATGTGACTGAAGTTGTCTTAAGTGCTATCTGCTCAAGTCTACAACCATACTCTGTTCGGTGGTATTTTAATGACTTCAAAATTTTATGACTCACAAGAACAGTCCAAAGCACACGACGACTGTCGCAAAGCCTTGAGGACTTTTGCAGGCCTTCCCACAGATGCTTAGGTCCAGGGCTGCAAAGCCTGTCCCTCTGCACTCCGCCACAGCAAGAGGTGGCGGGCGGGGGGCGGGGGGTGTGGGGTGTGGTCCTTGCCCACACACAACCCTGCCACCCTCCCCACCGTCCACCAAAGTGACACACCAGCCTTGCGCTCTAAGGATCTTACAAGTTCTAAGGAAGATGCCAGCCTTCACACAGAGATGGAAAACAGCTGCACTTAACTTTGAAATTGGTAAAGAAAGTCATACCCAAGTCTGTGGAACACTGCTATGTGTTTTACCGGCCACTGCTGCCTTATGTCACTACAAATTTTTCTGATTTCATTTTCCGCCATTGGTATATATGCTTCATATTCTAAACTAATGACTTTTTTTCCTTCAAAGTTATTTCTTGTAGTCCCTAAAAAGAAAAAAAAAACACACACACACACAGACACACAAAACCACCCACAAAATTAAAATAAAAATTTCCTATAATTTAGAAATAGCACATTAACAGAATAAAAAGCAAATGCTTAAGAATTACTTTGAAATTTTCCAAATACAGGCCTTAATTAAGAAAACAAAAGCTAATTATCCCTGATAAACACTGATTAACCAGGCTTACTGAAAACATCCAGATGAGAAAACAGTCTATATTCCTTTTCTTACTAATAGTTATCATTTGATATCTGCAAGGAAAATTCTTCCCAGAATTATGTTCAAGCACCTATTTTTTCTCAACATTTGGGAAACACACAACTTTTTCTCTTATATGTGACCACTTTCAGATCTTTTTTGTGCCTTATAACGGCTTAAGCTAAAAGTTACTAAAACAAAACTAAAACTAAAATAAAAAATGACACCAAATTTACCTAAGTTATCTTGGTTTATTCCCCAATACCTTAAAGTCCTCTTTTAACCCTGAGTATGGAAAGTGCTTGCTAATTTCTAGTCTTGTGCAGTCAACAGGCGCAGAGGAAACTTCGGCTCACCTATGAATAAGGACACTGCACCACATACTGGAGAAATCACTAGCTGTGAGGCTTCGTCCACAGAAAGCTTCTCTGCTGTGCATTTTATTATGTCCCTTGATTTCTCTTCAGCTTCACCCATATCTTTCCTAGAAATAAGACATTACGTCATCTTACCGTGAATGCCAGAAGCAAAGTGCTCGCCTAGCCGGCTACTTCCATTCATCCTTCTTTCTACATCAAACTTGTGAGGAGACAGGATTTAACGTGAATGATAGCCTCAAGCAACCATAAGTTCTTGTGGGGCTGAGACAGGAGGATGAGGGGTGCCTAGAGTTCAGGGCCAGACTCAACTACAGAGACCCTGCCACAAAATAAAATAAGATGCAACTGTAAAATTTTAGCAAAATTAATCTATTCACAAATAGCCCTAATGCATCAGGTATTATGTACAAATAGGTTGACTATCAGTACATCAGTACAGTCACTCAAATATAATCAATCTCATGTGTCCATTTACTTCAGTTTTGTAACTATTATTCCAATCAAGGACATTAGGAGAGATAGTACCACCACCACTCACATGTACTGTACAAGCAGGGCCCCTGGACCCATCTTAATCTTTATCCAAAGAGGAAAGAGGCAGCAAAGAAGTGATGGAGAATGACAGGAAAGAGGTTCCATTCAGAGTTTGCATCAGCCCAGCTAAGTAACAAAGGAAGCCGGGAACAGACTGCACACCTGCAGAATATGAACACCCAGCGCACCCAACTAACATGCAATGGTGAGTAATCTTTCTAATCTGAGAACTGCTACAGCAATCACACTTCAAATAAACTGCACATGTATTTCGGCAGACTCTCTTGCTGTGCATTTCTCCTAAAATTCATGGAACGTGATGATGCGCTCACTAAGGGAATCCAGGCACTCTCATGGGCTCCTCTGCTCAGGAGTGTGTCTTCAGTCGGAAAGGAGAAGCAAAGCGATGAAGAAGGACCATGGACAGGGATTCCTTGTGGGAATAAACAGGGTCTGAGACTGAGCTAAGAGAGAAGAACCACAGAGGTGGCTCTGAAGGGGGAGCATGAAGCTGGGACCACCAGGGTTAGAAAGCTGTGAAGAAATAAACACAGGCAGAGAAGAACTGGCAACATGGAGGCTGCGGGGGACGAGGAGGAACATGATGGCCACAGAAGCCAACAGGAGGCCTACGTAGAGACAGCAGGAAGAAAGGGCAGCCAGGAGAGCTATGTGCCCAAAGGAGGACAACCCTACACTGGGAGGCTTCCCTGAAGCTGAGAAATGAAAGAAGGCTTGGAAAACTTGAGGACTCCTTCTAAGGTTCTTTGGTCCAATGGTCACTGCCCTATCTCCTCCCATAACTGGAAAGCACAACTGATTCTCTGTCGGTGGATTCCAGGGTATCTCACCAACTGTCCGCACCACTCAAGCATTTATCATGTCACTACCTTCACCCACAGGAACATCATGGTATGACCACAAACTGGCAGTTTCCGGGCACAGTTGTTCTTTCTTGTCCCACAGTCTTTCAAGCTTTGTGCTTCGATAAGGCATAGGTGACTCATAGGGTCGATGAACTACAGGCCACAGAATTTCCAACATCTGATCATGGAATTCGAAACCCCAGCATACTCAAGTAGCATGCAATGTGAGTAATCTTCCTAACCTGAGAGCTGCTACAGCTACCACCCACCCACAGAGCCAGGTCTCCCTTTCTGAGCCACAATTATTGGGGAGGGAGGCTGCACAATCGTGCAAAGCCAGTCAGGCATCTTGTTTCTTTCTCTAGTAGAAGCAAGATTCCGCTGCTGAGTGTGACAGCCACTGTTAATTTTAGAGAAAGTTCCATCAAAGCTTCTTTTCATTGTAACTTCAGTTTTTAAGCAGGGATGACTTAATCTCTCTTGTTCTTTCATTGACAGTAAAATTTACTCTTTCTCTTTATACTAAGGGAAGTAGGATCTCCTGAAGTAAGCTGTATTTTCTCACATATCACCCTACCTAAGTAGAGACCAAATTATTTGGAATGATGGAAATATGGTACAGCTCATGAGACCGCGGACAACACAGCTAGAATGGATTTCAGCTGGCTTTCCTCTCTGGCAAAGTGATCTACAGACTTTCTGGCTGCACAATTTTTCTACATTTCTTCATGTGCAAATAAGCCATTATTTACCATTATGCAAAAAAGCCATTGTTTAAAGCCATTAAGCTCATGAAAAAATAAGACTCCAACAACAGGAATTCAAACTTCGGCTCTGCCGCTTATTGATTATGTGACAAAAAGGAGTATTTTAAATTTCTCTGCATTTCAGTTTTCCAACCAGCAATATGTGGACATTATGACCCCACAGACTAATACCAATACAAAACTGATGCACTGAACTAATACTACAACAGCATCGACTTGGAGATGGTAGGTAGGTAGCCATATTCTTTCTGTACCAACAGAGTTGCTACATCAGTAAAAAACTGGTGCAAGCCGGGCGTGGTGGCTCACGTCTATAATCCCAGCACTCGGGAGGCTGAGGCGGGAGGATTGGTATGAGTTCGAGACCAGCCTGGGCTACAAAAGTGAGCTCAAGGCCAGCCTCAACAGCATAGTGAGACCCTATCTCAAAAAGACAAAAAAAAAAAAAAAGAACTGGTGCAGACAGACCTCCACAGAATCTACCGTGCCGGCAAACCACGCCCCTCTCCACAAGACTGGTTTAGGAAAACAACTCCCATACCCGCATGGCTGAAAAGCATCACCCTCCACTGATGGGGGGGATGATGGCGACTTCGTCTCCTGGCTGCAGCCGGAGCAGCTGATTTCCCAGCTCGACATACTCCTGCCGGACGGCAAAGATCACCTGATTCTTAATGTCAGCCAGTCTGCAGGAGAAAAAGTTTGATTATAACTGGGCATGATAAGGGCTGGGGAGATAGCTCAGGGATCTAAGCACCTGCCTAGCAAGCCCAAGGTCTCAAGTTCAAGCCCCAGTATCAGAGCGGGCGAAAACTTGTATGCTAGACTTAGAAACTTTGCTGCTGCAACAAAACTATTACATAAACACCATGGTCTCAAGCACAATCTGTAAAGTTACTGGCCACTTTTTTGTAGACAAAGGAAATACCCCCTGAAGAACACATTCATACATTATGAAACTACATTAGGCTGCCAACAACACTGTACTAAATGTTATGTATACTGGGGAATTAAACAAAACCAGGCTGCAGGCAGTATTCAAACCAGGTTAAAAGAAAATTCCAGCTCACGGAGGACTACCTGAGCGGGCCTCCTCCAAAGAGCCATTGCCTCCATTCTGGCTGAGGCTCACCCTGCTTTCTTATATTGATATTCACAGAGCTGGCTAGCACTCTTTCTTATTCTTTCAAGGGGCTTTAAGCAATGCATATTGGCCTAACGGATGGGCTAGTGATAGTCTCTGAACACAATGGTACACGTGTTTCCCTGATAACCTGCACCTGCTGCTCTGTAATATGATCTGGGTTGAGACAGGACAAAACCAATGCTACATGCTGTCCACTGGGATAGAGACAGAGACTGACTTCCCGGGGCTTGAAGACTTATACACCAGAGCTGAAGCACCAGACCCCAAAACATTAGATACTATCACAATAATATAATACAAATCACTTTTTCGGCATATCCTCCTATGCGTGGGAGAGGTAAATGCAGGCCTCCTGCCTAGCTCAGCTTGCAGTACTAACCTGCTTCCTGCAATTCCCATTCATTCATCCTCAAGCCACTCCTCCTTCAGAAAACTGAATGAAACCAAGTTCTGCCCGAGGTCGAGGCCTTTGTTCTGGAGAGCCATCACCATGGCTGGACTTAGGGCCCCTGGCTCCCCATAACTACAAATGCCTTTGTGCCTTTATTCTAGCCATGGGTTGAGTTGCCCTGAAAGTGGTAGACTGGAATTAACTTGATGGGATTACAAATATAAACTTCCTGGACAGAGAGGAGGACTAAGAAGGGCTCTCTACAGCCAATGGTCTTCTGTCTTAAGTATGGTAGCAATCTAAAGACAGCGAGTAAGTTTTCAGTAGTGCAGGTGTTTGCTTACAGGTACAGGAAAAGCGAAACAGTGTGGAGGCCTGGTGAGGGTTCACTGACCATTAGAGCCCTTTGACAGGACATGTGCAGGTATAGTTTCCTTTGGAACTCACAGTGAGGAGTCTGGGGTGCAGGGGGTGGAGCCCTGGGCCTCCCATATGCCTAAACCAATGCTCTGTCCCTGAGCAACCCAACCCCCAGTCAAGCCCTCCGCGTCCCAGGTTAAACATTTACAGATGTCAGTGACATTTAACATTTCACGAACACCCTTCAATAAGTCGCATTTATTTTTTGTTTCAAATAGATCTCAAAATCAGAATGAGAATTGAAAAAGCAAGTTTCAAGGACCAAGGAAAAGATACTACAAGACTCAAATTCAGTAGGACTTAGGGTCCGATTCATTTTTTTTTTTTAATTTTAGAAATTTCTGAGTGTTCTAAAGCAGGATAAAAAAAGAACAAAGCACATTTTAAGTAGAATTTGTAAAACTGTCACTTAATAGTGCATAAATGCAGAATCCACACTTTCACTATCCCATACATTATGAAAATAATTGTAAATCATATAACCAGGTCACCTGGGCGCATTTCAGTAGATTATCTCCAATCCTCGAGGAATTCTGCATTGCTAAATATACTAAAACTTAAATTTTCAGGAGAAGTTTTGGAAAACTCTAACTAATAAGTCATATTAAAAACTATTTTTCCAAATTACTTGCTTTATCATGTTACCAAATATTTTAGCTACCCAGGATGCCGAGTTTCTATCTCCTTCCACAGCTGTAACACTTGTATTTCTTGAGGCACAGAAATCGTCTCTGAACGAACTCCTGCTATTTCTGCACTTTTTGCAAAATACAATACTTCAACCTGAAAGAGGAAAAACAATTTTTAACAATACCTCGCAATTCTGACTGCCCATGGTGAGCGTCATTTTTCTAAATGTATCGTTTTAATCAAGGACAAATTTTATAAATTAGACAAAATTAAATCTTCAATGTTTGAAACTTTTTTTGTTTTAAAGACAACGCAAGTTGATTTCTAACTGTGCTATAGTCCTAATCGTATCTCCTTAGAAAATATTGTCTATTTCCAACTGACAAAAATCACAGTGACGTTTTAAAAGCTTCAGCCATGAACAAAATGTCTGAGCCAAGATGAATTATGCAAACAAAATAACCAAGTCATCAAATAACCTGTTTTCACAATCGCCGGGTGACCTTTGACGTCTGTCTACAATGACATGGGACCAGGTGCCAGGGACGAAGCAAGAGCATAATCTAGTATTTCCCAGGAAAACCCTATTTCCCAGGAAAACCCTATGCCATAGGCCGGAGCACCGAGCGATCTGGCCCCGAAACACAGCCCCCGCCCCCGTCCCATGCACAACTCGCCCTCCGCGAAACAACCGCGGCTGCACGGATAACGCGGGCTTCGGCAATCCACAGGCGCAGGGCACTAGCGCGCAGGAATTCTTCAGTGCATTTTAAATATTTAAACAACTGCATCAAAGCTAAAGACAGATCCCCGTCAAAAGGTATAATTTCAAAGCGGGCCTGAAAAGGTCCAGGCGCCTTGCAGGCCCCGGGCCGACACCTCACAAGTCTGCGGCCCAGGCCGAGCCCACGGAGGGCCGTTGTGCCCTACACCCCCGGGGAGGCCAGGAGCCCTGCACCGCGCGGACACGCCCATCCCTACCTGGCAGAGGGGGACCATCCCGCCGGAAACCCCCAGCCCGCCGCGACCGCAGAGGTGGCGGCGAAGGCGGAGCGAGCCGCAGCGCAGGCGCAGACGCAGCCCCGCCCCCCGCGCGCCCCACGGCGCCTGCTCGTGAGAAGCTCCGCCCCTCTCCGGCTGCGCCTCCGGCAGCTACCGGCCGTGCTGCTGCTGGCTGCAGCTAGAAAAATGGCTTTGCTTCCCAGTCGGTCACGGGGTAAAAACAAACAAGGCGGTGGACATGGAAATGAATAAAGAAGGAGGCCCTCGGTGCAGATTAGGGCACTCGCCTGGACCCTGTGCTGGGGGGTCTCAGCTAACAGTTCTGCGGCAGGGTCCGGACTTGCGCGGCTTGTAAACCTCCTCTCCGGTGCGATCGGCGCTCTTTGGAGACGATCAGATATTCCTCGGAGACGATCCGTGCTCCTCGGAGATGATCGGTGCTCCCCGAAGACGATTGTTGCCCCTCGGAGACGTCCGTGCTCCTGGGGGACGATCGTTGCTCCTCCGTGCTCTTCAGAAACAATCGTTGCTCCTCGGAGACGATCAGTGCTCCTCGGAGACGAAAGGCAGTGAAAGCTCCAGAACCGGAACCTTGAGAGTTGCCGGTCCTAGCTGCCACCCTTGCTGCCTACACCGCGCGGGGGCTCCGGTGACCCCGGTGTCGAGGGTGAGGGGTGATCACCCCCGAGCTCACGGCCATGGGGGGCGGAGAGCCGCCCGGCATCTGCGCTCCCTCCCAGTGCCCAGTGTAAAGCAGGTGTGGCCAGCAGCGTCTGGAAAGGCCCCGAGGATGCGCCTTGCGAGCGTCTGGCCCCTAGTCAGCGACCGAGTGCGGTGAGGCTGCCACTGGCTCAGGCCAAGTCGCAGGGACCGATGCAGCGGGATGATGCACAGAGGGACAGATGGGGATCGTGTCTCGGCCAGGACAAGGAAAGTTGGGTAGGGTGGAGCCTGTAATTCCAGTAAGAAGAAGGACCCCTAATTCAAGAACAATTTAGGAATACAGTGAAGTGCTATCTCCCAATTAAAAAAAAATAGTCAAAAAAATTTTAAAGGCTGGAAAATATAGCTCAGTGGGGAGGCCTCGTTTGCTACGTTGCTCGTAGCAAAAAAAATTTATCAAAAATATTATTTCCTTTTTGTGTAAAACAATTTCTCAGAAATGCTTGGCAGAGTTCAAGTTCTCTGTTAGATTTTTCTGTCAACTTTTTAACAAATGGAAAAGAGTTTAAGGGTTTATTTTCCTTAGTCAATTAACATAATTGAATGTAGGCCATCATTAGTTATATTTTTTGTGCTGAAGCTCTGCCTATAAATGAATTGAGCCTGTATAAACTGAAATACCTCTACTGTCTGGTTTCCAAAATACAGTTATCCACCCACTTGTAGATTTTAAAAATATGAATATTTCAGACCGTGTAGTCCCATATTTTAACCATATCCTATTTTTATTTCTGTCCAAACATTACCTGCCATTATCTTCCATTACAAAATAGTACCTAGTCTTGCATTGTCCCATTATCAGGAACTTCTCAGTGACTTTAAGCAAGGTGAGAGTCTTGTTTTGTTTTGTTTTTGTTTTTGTTTTAGTACGGGGTCTACAGGGTCTCACTACACAGATTGGACCCGTAGTGATTACAGCAAAGTAGATTTTTCAATTTTGGTATGCACCTCTTTTAAATGTAGCAGAATTTATAAAGAGTAAAACTATCTCTGAGGAAGTCTGGAGTATGTTGTGAGTTCTATAGAGGCAGAACTGAGGTCTTTGAAGCACTGGGGGTGGTGTTTAAATTTATTATTAAAAAATTAGATGATGTAATAGTTGGTTTTTGAAGAACTGTTGGGTCTACACCCATCTGGAGGTGTGCATTTTACCTCAGAATATCAAACACTTGTATATAGTGACAAAGTCATAGAATCTAAGGCAGTATTAACAGCCATTCATGGAACTTAGTACCTTTTTGATGTACAAAATGTTTTGGGATTAGCTTTGTGGCTGATAAGATTATTTTCAAATATCACATCTGTTTTGTATAATTTTATCCATTTGGTCACTGAAAGAGACAAAACTCACCATAAACTATATACACTTACTAGTTTATTCCAAGAAACTTAGGTCAAAAGTAGGGCCCCCATGCAGTTAATGATTCCAGTTGGAAGTTCTTCACCTCACAGTGAAAGCGGATAACTGCAAAGAGCTTTTGCCAATATGTTCACCACTGACCCTTTTCCAAAGTCAATAGGTGTCCTCTCTGTTTCAGATTAAAGGAGAGATCCAGAACTTAACATTCTGTTTCTACAGCATCTAAGACATGCACATAAACATGTACAGGGTATGGAGGGAGAGGAAAGGAAGCATGTCACACTCCCAAGAGACAAGGCAAACTAAAGCTCCTTTAAGGAGCATAGTGTGGGCTCTAGAAGGTTCTTAATGTTGACTTTGAAGCATATTAAGGAGGAGATCTGAGGAAAACCAGAAACTGAAAATCTCACCAACAGGTATTGGTGAATCAAAAACAGGAACCCTTCAGAGAAAGACAAGATTTATTTACTATGGAATAGACAAGATCTTGGGCAGTTCCCTGCAGGTGAGGGAGAGGCTGTGGCCCAGATCCTTGATGAATAGCCCAGGTAAGGTCCTAGTTTAAACGTGCTCAAGGAAGCTGTTCTTCCACTCATATACCTTCTAGCTCTTTCCACTAGAAATGATCAGTGTTTCTCCTTAAAAGCCTCAGAGATACAGTCAGAGCTGCAGATTGAGAATTATATGAAGCCTATTTATCTCAGGACTCAAAGGGGATCAGACACAATGAACTGTCATGGACTGTGTGTCTGTTCCCCCACCATGTACAGGTTAAGGTCCCAAATCCCCAAGCTGATGGCATCTGAAGATGGGTATCTGGGACACAATGAGGGCATCGTGGTGGATCCCTCATGAAAGGAATTAGTGCCCTTTCAAACAGCACCCCAGAACAGCAGCTCCCTCTCACTGCCGTGTGAGGTTAAAGGAAGCTGCTGTCTACGACTGGGGGAGGATGTAGAATAGGAGCCAACCATGCTGGCATCCTGACTGCAGACTTTCAGCTTCCAGGACTATAAGAAATAGACCACGATGGGTTGGGGTTTAGCTCAGAAGGAGAGTGCCTCTCTAGTAGGTGCAAGGCTCCGAGTTTGATCCCTATCACAACAAGAGAAAAAGAAGAGGAAGAAAAAAAATTTATAGAATAGTCTCTAATACTCATGGGTTCTATATCTGTACATTCAGCCAAGCACAGATTGAAAGTACTTTTCAAAACTTCCATCTGTATTCAATATATATCGTTTTCAGAGAGGGTCTCACTATGCAGTTCAGGCTGGCCTGAAGTTGACTTTTTGTAACACAGGCTGGCCTTGAACTCACCATGATCCTCCTGCCTCAGCCTCCTGAGTGCTGGGATTACAGGCATGGGCCACCACGCCTGGCCCACTGTACTGAATATACACTTTCTTGGTTGTCACTAGTACCTAAACAACATGGTGCAACAACAGTTTACATAGCCTTTATGTTGTAATCTAGAGATGATTTAAAGTGTGTAATAGTAGATTATGCATAAGTACTACATCCCTTTCTAAAGCCCTCAAGGATCTACAGACCTTGGTCCCCACAGAAGGTCCTGGAGCCAGTGCTCTATGGATAGGAGGGGTGACCCTACTTGTCATGGCAGCCTGGGCTAAGATGTGAAGGGAACACTGACCAAAGACCTTTAATAAACCTATAAAGAGGAAAATGAACCAAATCTGGCTCATGGAGAATCTTGAACCATATTCTCATGCCTCTCCATTGGCTCCAGCTTCAGATAATTTTTCATTCACTACAGGAGTCAACGAATGTTTATGTAAGGATGAGTCTGTAAAGGCTTACCCAGGCCGGGCCCGTGAGCCATCGAAGCTATTCAACTCCACTCTTGCAGTGTAGGAGAGCTAGTAGCAATAAGGGAGACAGACGCGCCCTAGCTCAGTAAGATTATTTGCAAAACTAGGGAGCCAGCCAGTTTGATGCATAGGCTGTAGGCATTAACGCTTGCAGTGTGTGTCCCCTAAACTAAGGAGAAAGGTGGAAACAGGCAGAGGGATGCCAGCCACATGGTAATTAGCTCAAATAGGCCTGGACAAATCTTTGCATGTTCAATTTCAGTAAAATACCAGACAAACAGGACATAACATGTAAAATAGCATAAGAATAAAAATACAGTCCAGTTAAAAATATTATAAAACTAGCATAAAATACAGCATGGAAAAAGGTTATCGTAGAAGGCACATCCTCTCCCCAGAAGGATATTTCCTAGTAGATTTGCACCATGAAAACATGGACCACAGTTCCCTATGTCCCTGGTCTCACTGTCCATTGCTTCAGGTCTTCTCCGTTGACCGTGGCCCCCACAGTTTTTGCAAATGGCATATGTTTCTAGAGACTATTGAACTGTGTCTCAGTTAACTCTTCTCTTGTTGCTGAGACAAACACCCAACACCCAAAACGAAGGAAGGAAAGGTTTATTCAGCTCACAGTTACTAGAGGTTTCAGTCCATACTTGGCTGGCCCAAGGCTGAGTAGAATAGGGCAGAGAGCAGCAGTTCACGGCAGCTAAATAAAATGGCAACAGAGGCAACCAGTCAACCAGGGCAACAGAGAGTGTATTTCTCTGTCCCTCTTCTTCAGGCTCTCTGCCTCAGGATATCCAGCTCAGACCACACCCATCATCCCAGCAGTACTAAGGTCTATAATCCCAGCAGTATTAAGACACATAATCCCAGTGGATCATGAGTTAGTCTCAAACTCTAGAAGTCCCTGCCCCATGACTGCATGAGGCTTTTGGGGGACAACTAGACATAAACCATAACAAACTGCAGGTCTGGAAGAAGCAGTGGAGACAATTAGAATGAATAAAGAGAAAGTTGTCAGATGCAAAGGACACAATAAAATATAAATATATAGACCACACGCTACAAAGATAGCCTATGTCCCTGGGTAAGAGTAAACAAATTGAATATGACGTAAATTCTAAGTTGTAGGGGAGGATAACTTTCCCAAATAAAGGAGGAATTTCCACTCCTGATCTAAAGACACAGTGTACTCTAATAAAATCTGGAAAAACCATAATAGACAGTTATATATTTTCTGGTGGTTACTGAATGTAAAAATAAAAATCTCTTCAAGTGTCAAGAAAGAATAAGCAAAGATACATCTGACATGGAAGGAAACTGAGCTGCTTGTGGTTGTATGAAAGTAACATCAGAAGTGCCGGGGAGACAGCCTGGCAGTCTAAGTGCCTGCCTGCCAAGGGCAACGGCATGGGTTCGATCCCTGGTACCACATGCTCTGCTAGCTCCAGAACCCCGGGTGCACTGAGCCTGCCCCTCTAACTGGGTATGGTGGCAATCCCAGTGCTGGGGAGGCTGAGGCAGGAGAATCACTAGCAGTCTGAACTGCTTAGTGAGACCCTGTTAAACAAATAAATAAAAGATTTTTTAAATTGACAATTGTCATCAGATGATGCAGAATGTCATCTAGAAAATGATGCAGCAAAAAAGCCTGTGTTCTACATGCAGACCTACTCTTGTTCAGATGCCACTGGCAATCTGAGACAACTTGGCCAATGTAATGCGCATACCGCTGTCTTAAAAAAACCTTTCTTACAACAAAACCTAATCAAATGGAAAATGAAATGAAAGTCCCTGTGGAAAAGGCAAGTTTAAAAAAGTATGCAAAACTTTGTCACAGAATGTAAATACATTTTAGCTGAAGAAAGAAATGATACATTATACTAAACGATGTCAGACTTCATATCCCAAAAATATATTATGAAGTTAGGACTCACTTTAAGTGATTTACAAGAGGCATTCTTGGAGGAAACACTGTTAAATGAGAGGGAGAGGTGAATAAGAAAGGATAAGGAGGCAAGAAAGCCTAGACAGATGGACTTTCAGACAGGGAGCTCCAGCAGGACACTGGTAGGAACCTTTGGTTAAACACGGCACTCTGGTTTATCTCCCTCCCTCCAAAAAGATGAAAAAGGGCACAAGAATGCAAGAACAGGAGAGCTAGGAGAGAGCACAGAAAAACTATCAGAAGCCAGACAGGAGGTCTAAAACTTCTGTTGCGGTCATGGTACAGTAGCTGGATCCCAACTATTCTAAAAAACAAGACAAAACAAAAACAAAAAGCTAGAAAGAGATGTTAAGTAAGTGTATGAAAGTCTGCAGGACCAGGACCAGACCACAATGGCTTGGACCGAAGAAAGCACGAATGGCACATGTTATCTGGCATAGGAAATATTTGCTCAAGGAGACAGAAGGAGGGTGGGCCTGATAGCTCAGCAGATTAAAGCACCTGCTTAGGCAGAGTGCAGGAGCCAGGGTTCAGTCCCTGGGCCTACCATGCCAGCCCCTCCCACGAGGTGTGCTGAGACAGTCAGTGAGACTGGGCATGGTAGTGTGCACCTGTAATCACAGCTGTGGGGAAGCTGAAAACAGGAGGATCACTATGAGTCCAATCTACATAGAGAGATCTTATAGACCCTCTCTAAATACAAAAAAAAAAAAAAAAAGAAGAAGAAGAAGAAGAAAGAAGGAGGAGGAAGAGAAGAAGGAGGAGGAGGAGAAAGAAAAGAAGGGGAAGAGAAGAAGAAGAGGAAGATAGAAGGTAGGGGCTGAGGAGATAGCTCCATGGCTTAAACCTGCCTGGAAAGCACAAGGTCCTGAGTTTGATCCCCAGTACAAACACACAAAAAGAAAGACAGCAGGTAAATTGAAAATAAAAGGTTGGAAGGAGATGTACAGTGTCAAGCCTGACCAAAAGCAAGGCCGAGGAGACTAGGCTCACAAAGAACAAAAGAGATTTTAAAGCAAAATAGTGTAAGAGGCGGTGACATAGCGTCAGAGTAATAACCACTCACTAAAGGCTGAACCATCCTAACCTAGCATGTGCCACAGAATATGGCTTCCAAACACATAAACCTAATCTTGGCAACCTTAAAAGCAAAGATACACAAGTACAGTGGAGGATTTTAATACATGTCCACTGTGATTGAAAAATAGGCAGACACCACAGATACACAGAAGTGCTGGATAAATAATGTTTGGTTTAGTTAACACAGAGAATAGGCACCTAACATCTGCCTCGGGTTAGGTTGGCAGTTTTTCTGTAGGTTTTTTTTTTTTTTTTTTTGACTGGGAGTTAAACTGAGGATCTAGTGTTTACCACACAGGTGCTTGTGCCCCTGACCTATCTCCACACCCACCCCCCAGCCCTGGTTTTTCCTTTAGGTACTTTAAACATGTTGCTCCATCATCTTCTAGTACCTTTTAAACAATTATTTTAAATCTTTTTGTTTATTTCATACAGGGTCTTGCTACACAGCTGAGACTCACAAAGATCCCACTGTCTCAGCCTCCCCAGCACTTGGATTACAGGCATGTGTCACCACACCTGGTTTCAGTGGCTGGCTCTGCATAGGGCCTGTGTGGCATGCAGTACAGGGGATTGAACCTGAGTCCTTGCGCTTCTCAGGCAGGCACCTAGACCAGTGAGCTATCTCCCCAGCCCCAGCACCTTCTAGTATCCATGGCTCCTATCAATCACTCCATGTTGTTCTCTTAGTATCTACACAGAGTATGCTCCTGTCCCAGGCCACTGTAAGAGACTGCTCCTTGTCACGTGGTTAGCCACCTTGATTATGGTAGACCTTGACCTTGATGATCATTTTCTTTGACCTTGATTAGGACAGGCCTGGTGAGTGCTCCCTGTGGTTCTTGTGTTTGTTACACTGAGAAGACAATGGCCTTGCACTAAGTTTTAGATTTTCAGGCATTTTGATATTTGTGCAAATGCTTTCTCCTGGCTCTTCTGTCTCTTGCGAGGACACAGTCACACCTGTAGTAGGTCCCTGGTGCCTCCCCTTGGTGCCTTGCTCGTATTCTTCCCATTTTTATTCTTTCCTTTTGGATAATTTCTGTCGCAATTTCCTCAAGTCTACTGATGTTCTGTGTAATGTGTTACTTGCCACTGAGCCATACATTGGATTTTTCTCTTCAATGTCACTCCTAAAAATTTAATTTTGATCTTTTAAAAGCATTTTTGTTCTCTTGTCTAAGAAATCGGTTAATTGAGGCAATTCTGGATTAATCTGATTGGCTTACTTTGTTCTCACGATGAGTCATAGTTTCTGCTGCTTTGCGAGGCTGCTTGGCATTCGCTGGGTGCCACACACTGTAGCCTTTCTTTGTTGGATGAGGAAATCACTCTTCTATTCCTATAAATGTCCTTGTGCTTTGTAGTGGAACAGGATAAGTTATCGGAAGCATCTGGACTCTTCTGCGACTTACTTGTGAGTTGTGTTGAACAGAATCATAGCAAAGTTTAGTCTGGAGCTAGTTTTCCCTCCTGTGCGTGAGGAATTTCTCCATCTCCTGGAAATGACACGGAAGGTTCTCCAGTCAGGCAGCCCAGGTGGGAGAGGCCAGTCCTGCCCAGATCTGTGAGCTCTGCGATTTTTTTTTTTTCCTCTGATCACCTAGAGTGATCTTTCTGGGGCTTTGGCTACCTCCCTCCCACACATCTGCTGACGAGGGTGCTCTCCAGAGTTCGCACTCCTACCACGTCTCCCCTCTTCAGGAGTGCGGCTGGCTAGGCTTCCCCAGGCTCTCAGCTTCTCTGCTCCAGGAGACTGAGTTTTCTGTCACGTGTGGCAGCTCGGAAATCCTGCGGCTCCAGTGTAGAGGCCTCTTCATTTGTTTCCCAGGTCTTGAAAGTCACTGGTCTTTGAGCTACTATTTCATTTTATTTTCCAGTTTTTAAATATATTTTTTGAGAAAAAAAAGATAAAATAGCAATGAAACAGTTTCAAAACAGGTAAGTAGGTCAGTTACAATAATTAATACATTGCATATTATTGTCTTTGTATTAGTTATTCAGAGGACAAGATGCAGACATGACGTCTTGTCTAAATATCATATTGTCTCCCTAGTGTAAGAAGTCAAAAAAAGAAAAATAAAAATCTACAGGTATAACACAGTTAAATGGAAAGCAACAACTTAAGGATTAAACAATGGAGAGAAAGGAAAAAAGTTAGGAAATAGGGCAGGGGCAAAACCATGCGTTTATATACACAAGATGGTTAAGGCAGTGGTCCTAAGGATTTCCATCAGGTTTTTGAAAATAGCAGTTAATGGTAATGAGTAGAACTTCCAATTTTTTAAAAAAGCTTTTTCAAATAAAAGGGTGAATCTGCTCCATGGGACTCTGCTGCCTTGGCCCAAAGAAGAGGTTTTCTCCCTAGCATTTTGGGTAAAAATCAGGAGACCTCTGTTCCTTGCTGTTACTTGGGACATAGAAGGCCTGCAGGTTTTAAGGTCTACACAGGTAGGGACAAGAGTGATGGGGAATTGGGAGCCAGCTTTTTTGTGCAAACCCTTGCCTTCAGATCTGCATTCTCAGATGCATCCTGGCACTTCAGCTCCAGCTCCAGGGTTCTGAAGCCTAGTTAAGTTTAAAACCTCTCTGGCTGCATCCTTTTCCATAAACTCTTTAGACTGTCAGAGTCTTCTCAGTCACACTCCTGTAGGTGCTTCTCTTCCAAGTTTGTCTCCTGATTTCTCTCTCTCTCTCTCTCTCTCTCTGTCTCTCTCTCTCTCTCCCTCCCTCTCTCTGTCTCTCTCTCTGTCTCTCTCTGTCTCTCTCTCTCTCTCTCCCTCCCTCTCTCTGTCTCTGTCTCCCTCCTCACTTCCTCTCCCTTTCACTGTGGATACATCCTGTTGAAATTTCTTTACTTTTGTTTAAAATAGTGAGTGATGTCTCTGCTATTAGGACCACAAAACACCGCCTTTATATTTTCAGTGCTGATCAATTCTCATGCATTTTACATGTTTATCTTTACTCATGGAGGCAGTCAAATTATTAAAAAGCTCTAAACAAACCAAAGCAATTTAATGCTTATCTAGCTTTGTCCATTTTTAGTTATAGGGCCATGGCTTTTATTACTATACACATATTTGAAGTTATATAACTTTAAAAATTATTACAGCCTAATACCTTATGCAATATTTGAAGCAATTGCAACTAAAATTAATGAGTTAATTGAATTATTTAAATCAGTTGATTAGAAATGAACAAGAAATTTCTTTTTGCAATCCAGCTTTGCTATTTTTGTTCTTGCCACACGGTGGCGCCACTTTAATTAATAATTACAGATACTACCCTGCAGCAGAATTTAACTGAAATTACACATTTTTAAATAGCACTAAATCTTCAGAAGTAAATCACTAACCTGAGCTGCGATTAAAAATATTACAGACCTGAGTGACAAACTTGACTTTGAACTGCTGAACGGTCGGGACTCAGCTATCAAGGTTCCATAAAGACCCTTCCCGTGGGCACTAGAAAGTGTTGTTCCCTAAAGTTTTTGTGTCAGCTTTCAGAGCTACCCCTAAAGAAAAAGCAGGGAAGATGCAAATCGCAGTGCTCTGTTCATCATCCAGTGATGCGATTCCGAGTCAGCTAAGAGCGTTTATATTGCATGAAGTGGAACATTGAGAAATCAAAAGGAACCCAAATCAATAATCAAATATCATCAGGGAAAATGTTCCACAGTGCTAGAGGGAGAGATAGTATACCTTCATTTATGAGTTTGCCCATTAGAGATGGTCGGTGAATGCAACCTGATTATATGCATGACACGGTGTGTCCTCTGCTCCTCCCAGGAGGTACAAAGGCCTGAGACATCCAGGGCCCTTTCTAGCTCTGGTTTCACCTGTCCTGTTGCTCCTTCCTTGCCTTGAGAAAGAGTAATATGGTAGGAAAGCCTTTTGTAGGCCAAGCACCAAGCTCTGTGTTTCCCTTATCTTATGCCATTTAATTCTAACAACTCTCTTGCGAGATAAATATAATAATTCTCATTTTACAGAATAAGGGGCTCACTTAATCAGACATTCCTTTGGAAAGGAGCAAAGCCAGGGTGTGTGGTGTCCTCCAGCCCACAGCTGACTCTCTTCCCAAAGATGTTCCCTGGTTTCCTTGACTACGTACACCCTTGCCTTCCACACTGCGCATCTTCCTGTCTGCATTGACGTCTCACCCTTAACTGTATGTGATGATTTTCTGTGAGAGATAATCTGTGTATTTCTAAAGGGAGCCATGTTTCCGTTGCTGCCTACTGCCATGTAATATGTGCTTTGTCCCTTGAAAACTGTTGAGATTTTACTTGAAAGATCAGTGTGAGGAGAGTGTTATGGTTTATGTCTAGTTGTCCCCCCAAAGCCTCATGCAGTCATGGGGCAGGGACTTCTAGAGTTTGAGACATGATTCATGATCCCTGGGATTATGTGTTTTAGTACTGATGGGATTATGGGTGTAGCCTAAGGCGGATAGGCTGAGGTGGAGAGCCTGAATGTAATATATAGAGAGACAGACTCGAGCTGTTCCTCTCTGCTCCCCTGGTTATTCTGTTGCCTCTGTCACCATTGTTGCTGTTCTGCCACCATGAATTGGATGCTCTCTGCCATGTGCCACTCAGCCTTGAGCCAGCCAGGTATGGATTGAAACCTCCAGGAACTGTGAGCTAAATAAACCTTTCCTTCCTTCATTTTGAGTGTCAGGTATTTGTTCCAGCAACGAGTAAAAAGTAACTAAGACAGGGAGCTAAATTCAAAACCTCTTGTTTAGTGTGGAGGAGCAGAAGTTGAAGTAATTAATCCGTTCTGTGGGGCAGGGTGTCAGAGTGAGCAGGAGAGCTTCAGATCCTCTGGGACCATGGATATTATTGAGTCCAACGATCCAGCCGAACTTCTGCACACCCTGCCATGTGCCAGTGGAACACTTGACACCCTTCTGGGGGAGTGGGAGCAGAGCTTAATTGCCGGAGGATTCTACAGTCCCCAAGTTGCTTGCCGTCTGTGATAACCCTGACTGTTCTTTATCTACTGGGATGTGGACCATCACTAAAGAGGTGGCAGGGAACAGGGCAGCTGACATTCCCGAAGATTTCCCACTTGGCCACAGATGGTCAGATCTGCGTCAGCACCTATCCTTGGGGGACAAGGAATCAACAGAAGTTTTGGCAGACTGGATGCTGCAAGGGGGTGGGGAGAGAGAGAGAGAGAGAGAGAGAGAGAGAGAGAGAGAGAGACTGTGGGATTAAAACTTGTGAGAAGTATTTTCATTTGTACTTGAATACAAATGGTTCAGTTTAGGGGTGGAATATAAGGGTAGCTAAATGAGCTCTAAGTAAAATTTTTACTGTTAAATCAAATGACCACTGAGGATGCTTGAGAAAATTCTTCCAGTGTAAATGCATGAAGCCCAGAATTTTGTTTTATATTCATCTATCTTCATAGATGGTATGTATATGCAAAGCTGTGTGATTAAATTTGAAGACATTAAATACATTTATGATAACTATGCCACAATGCTGTTAAAACATTTTCTTTCCAGTACAGTACATAAAATAATCACTGCCACAAGAGGGCGCCAGTTGATATGTTAATCCCTACACTTTCAGAAAGTCAACTTTAAAAGGAGTTGCTGCATTTCATATTTATGTAGTTACACCGAAATAGTTCAACATGATGTACATAGCACACCTAGGAGGATTACCTCCACTGTTACTGTCTCTCTAACAAAATAGTATTTTAAGGTACAGAAAGGTATAGTTTCTGATATATATATATATATATATATATATATATATATATATATATATACATGTAGGTTTATATGTGTATGTATATGTATATATTTCTTTCAAACTTAAATTTAGGGTGGTTCATCTTTAAAAATAAGTGTTAAAATGCATCTTAGAACTATGAATTCGTGTTACTGGCAATTTTACGATTTTCTGAAATATTACAGCTTTGCAGAATATTTGCAAATGTTTGCGGAAACAAATCTAAGAGAAGAAGCGCTCCATGGTGTTTAGAGAGGGCGCCGGGCTCATAGGTGTCTTGGGTTTGGTGCAGCCTCCGAGTGCCCACTGTTGCTCTCTGGGAATCATCCAGCAGCGTCTTCTGGCTTAATCCTGGCATGTGCAGCACAGCCACACAGAAATGCACCTGCTCAGACACATACTGTCTTGATTACTTCTCTCTCGTTGCTGAGACAAAATACCCAACACCTAAATTGAGGAGAGAAAGGGTTATCTCACAGTTGGCTCCAAGGCAGAGTGGCATACGGCAGGGGGCAGCAGCTCATGGTGGTGCAAGACAGCAAAAGCACCAAGAGCCAAAGAGGTTGGAGAGAGAGCGCAAGCCTCTTTCCTGCCCTTATGTTGTGTGCCGGTGCCTACCCTGGGTTCGTGTGGCACTCACACCCCAAATCCCAGCCTTGGACCATGAATCAGTCACAAACTCTGCAGGCCACCCCGCAATGGCACAAGGCCTTGGGGAGACAGCTGGACACAAACCGGAACCCCTAGAGACATCTATTCATGGCTGTGCACACTCTGTGTATGTCCTTACGAGGGCCTAGGATGGTTTGAAACTGGTCCCCTCACCTTTCAGCTTTTATCCTGACTCTTTCATTTGCTATGCATCAAGAATAACAGAAGAAATGTCAGCAAACCGGCCTGCTTCCGGCATAACAGCATCAAATCGGTCCCTTCTACGAAGTGTGTGAGGAGATCCTGCATGACTGAACATCTTCTCCAGAGGGTTGCAGAAGGAGGGGGCGTGATTAGAATAGAAGCATTATTTAATAAGTACATAATACTGCCACTTCTTGTGTAATAATAATAATATATCAGGCACATTTTATCTTATCGGAAAACTGAGTCTTGGCAATGTTAGTTACCCAAGGTTGCTTGGGTCCTGAACTCTTGTTCCAAGCCCCCATATGTCGTTTCTTCATACCCTTCTGTCCAGAAATAGCCTCCCTACATTCCCAAGCCCACACCTTGGACTCAGGAAATAAGTAACGGAGTATCTAGCACCAGCACTACGGATGTGGTTGGAGTGCAATTCTCCATCACTCAGTTGTGGAAGGTGGGGAAGGGATGAAGGGAAATTATTTCCAACCTTCTCTTGCTCTTGGCTGTCCCCAACACAGTCACATGGTCATGAGCAGGCACACTAGTCAGGTCACAATAATGGACACTCTGGAGGCATCCACAAAGGGTTGGGGAAAAGAAGGGGTAAAACTTGATTAATTCTTTGTCCTAGGGGACACTGCCAAATCAAGGTAACAGCTGAAAGGACGGGGAAGGCCCGGCCCTCACCACCACAGCAGTGGGCAGAGAAGCTCCAAGAGAGAGCTCAGAGGCTGGGACCTTTGCGCTCCCTCTCAGGATGACGGGGACCAGGTGTCGCTTAAGCAGTCCTGGCTTATCTGCCCCAGTGCTTCTGTGGGTGTCGAAGACGCCCTTCAAAAGAGAGAAAGGTAGCAATGGGGTGTGTGGCCCCACACTACTTGTGGCAAAGATGAGTGAGCTGATGGCGTGGAAGTCAGCTAAGTCACTGCTCGTGGTGATGCCTCCCCAGGCCAGGGGGCGTCCCAATGACAAAAAGCTGTGGAGCAACAGCCAGCGACACATGCAAGAGATGAAGTCAGAGCTGGACTTCGTAGCCTGGCAGAGCTGGAGTGTAGGGGTCCTACAGGGCCTTCTGAAAAACTCACGAAGACCACACAAGAGAGGTCACAAGGGACAGAAGGGATTTAAATCAAATTTGAGATTGATACTCTAAATTAAGTGTAATGAGTTTTAATGGCTCAAAGTGACTGGAAATTTATGGGATCTATCCCAGATGGTATTAAGTGACAAGAAATGGAGAATGGATTAGGCACGCTTGAAGGCAGTGACTGGAAGAAATAAGACCTTTATATATTTATCCTGCACCGAATTGAAGCTGTTACCAACCCTAATGGGATATTGGCGAATGTCTCTCTCACCACAAAGACATGAGAAAATGGCCCAACAGGCCCTAGAAACTTTGGCAACAGGTCAGAAGGAGCCACGGCAGATACAGCGCCAGTACATTTGTTCACAGCTGTATTACATCCTGTTTCCAGAATCTTCCCTAGACGAGAATGAAGACGGCTAAACTGAGCAGGGGGGAGCGGGAGGAGGCAGTGCACAGGTCCAGTGGTGACACGGGTGCCCTGAAACCACACCATGGGCACACAGCTGTGGAATGCTTTAGTTTCAGAAAATATGAGACATGGGCGACGCTTTCTTATGTGAGACTCCTGTTGTCTGTTCCTTTTCATCTTAGAAGGTACTGCTGTTGTTTTTATTTTAAGTTCTAATGCTACAAGACTGTGCACCTTCTCCTTTGCCATCACTTGGGGCATTGGCATAATTCTTGGAAGTGTGATGCACCCCAGATGAGACTAGAAGCCAGAGGCGCTTTGGTCCAGGACCTACAGAGATCCAAGGAGCCAGCCTGAGGTGGAGCAGCCATATGGCGTGGTGGAGAGCCACAGAATGACTCAAGTGATGTGGCTGCTGTTCTGTTCCCACTGACTATGGCCATGTTAGTTCATATACCTGGTTTAACCAAGCATTCCAACGTTTCAAGAGAAATTTTTAAAACATCAAGTTTTTCTATAAATCTCATCATTTTAAGCATGGGCCACTACTCAAAAAAAAAAAAAAAAAAAAATCAGGGCACTCTCTGGGCCAAACGAAATACATCTGTGGGCTGATATGACTGGTAGGTTGCCAGAAAGCTCCGTCATAGGTAATGAGAGAGGGCGACCAGAACTAAAACGTGGAAAGAAGGTTCTGGGCCTGCTGCTCGCTGTGGCTGCTGGGAAAGCAGCTTGGGCCAGAGGCATCTCTCAGCCTGGAAACAGGAGCTTTGTAGGAGGTGTGCAGAGCAAAGGAGGCAAGGCAGATCCTACACATGCTAAAGAACGAGGCACTGAGTCCCCCCAGATGCTGTCACCCACTACGGGAAGTGTGTAAGCTACAGAAAGACTCATGTCGTGCCCGTGCAGAAACATCCAGGGAGACCGAACTGCAGCTTGGGCTCTAGAACCCGCTTCCGGAGCATCGAACTTTGTGCTTCCAGTAAACTCAAGAAGAAAGAAGTCAAGAAAATGGGCCGAGAGATGCAAAGAACTTCTCAAACCCAAAAGTGTCAGGAATGTTTTGGAATAAGAAAAAATTTTTCGAGTACACATTTTCTGAAGCCCCAGGAAGTCTTCCAGAAAAGACAGAGCATCTTTTTTTTCTCTGGAAAGTGTTCTTTGGCTATCGTGGTTGGAGACAGATTGGGGAAATAGTGGTCCATGCACAGGGTTGAGCTCAAAGGAGGTACTGAGTGGTTCTGAGAAAGATGTCACACCCAGAAGCTCGCCATGAGGTAAGCAGCCCGATCCCGCGTCTAACTGGGACCAGACTGACACGTCCACTCCCAGGACAATTACTCATCTGGACCAGCATCCCTCAGTTGGCTGGTTCCTTACTTATGAACTTAAAACTCACAACTGATCCCATTCCTGCCCTACTAGAGATTTCGGTGTGGCCTCCTACCTCACTTGGAGCGAACACCAACTCCCTAAATGCAGACCACACAGTCCTTGATCCGGCCTCTGTTCCATCTTATCTAATGTTGTTTCCTCCAACCCTGAACACCTCACTCATGCTGGCGCAGCCAGCCACGCTTGCCTCTGCCATTTCCTGAACACATTAAGTGTGCTGGGACCTTGGTTCACTCCCCGACCCCCTTCCTCAGGGCGCATGCTCAGAGCAGCCATCACCGACCCTGCAGCCCTCTCACCCAGGTTTCTCTCATTCCCTAACTATGCTCACTTTCCTCATTTACTTATCTCTACTGATAGATTGTTTTGTATTTGTTTCTTGACATTCATTTCTCTTGTGTAGAGTGAAAGTTTCATTAAGGCTTGTCCACTGGCCTAGCTCCAAAGCAATGCCACCTGTGGAGGGTATTTATAAGTACCTCGTTAAGGATGGAAGGAAGGAAGGAAAGAAGGAAACTTTTAATGGCATCTTAGAAAATGAACAGCCACAGGCTAGGGAACTTCTTGGATGCTTTGGAAAGCGATTTGGAGCCTTGAGCTACGTCCAAACTTTTAAAACATAAGATTGTCCTTGTCTGTTCCTCCAAAGTGATGAGTAATGTTAGTGACACTAAGTTGAAAGGATGGGTGGTTGCTCTCGGGAAAGAGGGCGGGCTACGTCCTTAGAACTGTTGAAAGGTCAGAAAGGAGCAGATAGGATTCCAGGCTCGCGTGAAAACCTCGGCTCTGAACTTGGCTCAGTTGAGACCCACATGTGGGCATACAACCAAGAGGACATTGTGTCTAACAGCTATTACTGAGGTAGTGCCAGGACCTGTGGTCAGGACCTACGACTTTGCAATATTTATTAACGTTTTTAAAAAGCCTATGATTTAGATATATTTCTCCAGAATGCTGGTTGTCATCAAGATCTAGCAGTGACAGCAGTCTATAGGGATTATGAAGCACTTTTTAATGTGCTGAGCATATTTTACTCTTCTGTAACACAAAATTATAAAGCATACTGGGCAGAGAGAAATATTTGAAGTCTTTTCTCCCAAAACTTCTCCAAACCACTTTCTTTAGGATCGTGAATGTATTTGTACGCATATACAGTATATTTATTTTTCATCATAGAGTTATTTATCCTCAACCACCCTTGGGTGCCAAAAGTGAGTAGAAGAGGCTAGACATAGGATAACTACTTTAACTCATTACTTCATATTAAACATCTAATATGAAATTAACCAAGCAGTCCCAACTAGAAAAGACCAAGGACTAAAAATGACACATTACTGTAATAATGCCTATATTTGTGATGGTTAAAAAGAAAGGGCAACATTTGTAATATATAAACTTGCTTAATGTTCTAAATTTTAACTTTATTTAATTTCAAATGTTTTTCAAGCCCCAGTGTAAAAAAAAAAAAAAAAAGCTCTGTTTTCAGAGTAATTTCTTTTAATTCAAATTTAATAAATTCAAGATGGGAAAATGACTCAAAAACAATGAAATGTGTTTTTCTAAGTAAGTATATTGGGTTGTAATACAAAGGAAACATGGATAAGGCCACAAGAATATAATTATAATTTTTAATTAGAAATATTTTATGGGACTAGTCGTCCTTGTAGGACATATAAAATTATGCACCAAATTTTCATTCAGCATATTAAAAACAATGCATAAAATCTTGCCACAGACAACAGTCAACATGTGCCTATGACCAAAGAATTATTTCAGACTTTATAATCACCCAAAACCTCATTGAGGTTGTCCTGTACCTCAGCTTAACTATTCATGACCTGTTACATTGATGGAAAACTCTTCAACTCTAAGGAGCCCTGTTTCACTGCCTCTCAATTCTGTTGCTTCTAATCTACTTGGCATTTTAGAGACTTATTCTCCATCTCTTCTTTTTTTACCTATGTATTCATTTAGAGACTTATTCTCCATCTCTTCTTTTTTACTTATGTATTCATTTAGAAGAAAAGTTGATTGGGTACTTAATCTCCATCTCTACCAAGAGGAAATGATGACATATCAGTCAAATTTAAGTGAAGTATTCAGTTGAGAAAATGAGGTTACACATACATGTGCATACGTGATTATATTCTGGATTTGCTTGTGATCTTTGTGGCCTGGTCTCAAGTTCCATAAGGTTTCAGAGATCAGAAAATTTCTCAAGGAGAAGGTAGAATGTACCAGCCATTGAAGTCTATATGAAAGAGCCAGCAACAAAGAGGCAGCACCTATTGGTGGAAGAGTACAGAAACGGAATTTGCTTGGGGATACAGTAGCAAATCTATGTCTTTGATGTAGAACAGGAGCCAAAAATGCTCCAGAAATGGAAGATCATGAAATTTTTTTTTTTCCGAAACATGGGACTCAGATAGCCAAGAACAGATTTGTATGGAATGACAGCTTCAAATCAGATCATGTAGATATTTGAATACCAAACTGATTTAGTCATGTTATTTTTGAGAAACAAAACACCTGATGAAAGCATCAAGGCATTTGCTGTTTTCTTAACAACAACAACAACAACACCAGCACTAAGCAAGTTCAGGTTTGTTCTAGCAGTTCTCGTGCCCCAGGACCTGTGATCTGTTGCTCTGTCACCCTTAAGGACATTCTGTACTTTTAAAACAACTCTTCCTGGCCACATGTAGCTGCAGGAGCTTCAGGCATTATATCTACATTCAAGACAAGAAGATGGCAAGAAGAAAGGAAACAACCACATTTTGTTTTTATTAAACAAAGGCTTTCCTCAGGATATACCAGTAGTTTTATATCTCACTGTAAAAAATTAATTAGCAACAACTTGCCGCTGAAAAGCCAGTGGGGGGAAAAGTATCTGTTCCCCATTCAGCTTTTTTTATAAGGCGTGTCAGCAAAGGGAGAGTGCTGCCGTCGGCTCCTGCGTAGCATGCCCAAGTTAGGGACATCTTGTGCACAGCAGCCTTTGGTGGGGGATTTTTCAGACTAGAAAGGACTCAAAGCAAGAATGACTGTGATTGATCTGCAGGATAAGATTAAAGAGCGAATAAACCGGCAGCAAGAAGATAACTTAGGAAAATGTTCTCGATGTGTAGGATTTGATGGCCTATGGAAAACACACCTATGGCCAGCTAGCCAGTAGCACTTTCTATGCGAGCCCAGCTTCTCTGCCCGGTCCACAGGATTGTGAGCTACGTAATGCTGTTTGCTTTGGGCATCTCGACCCTGAGATGGTCCCTTGCTCTGGGAAGCCAATGGGTACAGGTTGCTAACACACTGGAACATTTTCTTCCCACTTTCCAGTATCTATCCCTATTTTGGGTCCTTATTTACTCTTTGGGTTTCCCACACAAAAGAGACAATGTGCTACTTAAACCTGTGTGTCTGATTTGTTTTACTTGAAAGCATGACCTCAGGGTGTACCCACTTTACCTCAAAATGCCTCAAGCTTAACTTCCTTTACAGCAAAGTAGTAGTCCATTATACAGAAAGACCACCTCTTCTTTATCCACTCATCCACTGATGGGCTCTGAGGTTGTTTCCAACATTTATCTATTACAAACTATTCCGTTATAAACATGGGTGTGCATATATTGCTGCAGTAGAGTATTTTTAACTCTCTCAGGAAAATGCCAAGAAGGGAACAGCAGTCAAATGGAACCACTAGCTTCAGCTTTTTTGAAGAATTTCCATAGTGATTTTCATATTGGTTGTATCAATTTAAAGTTCGGGGCATCTTCACTGTCACTGATACGCAAAGGAGAATGAGTCCAGATCTATACTTGATACCACTGAGCCTGCAGTAGGATTAGAATAAGGTGCCAGATGATTGTCCCAGGCCTGCCATAAGAGCAAAGCAGGGTGCTGATTCTGGGGCTTTCAACTCCATGGAGGTTCAGGCTGACCCTGGCCTCTGGCTGTGGAGTCAAGTCCCGAGAAGTTCAGCCTACACCATTCGGGGTGTCTCTTGCTGGTCTGACCCTGGCTTTCTGGCCATGAACACCTCCACATTTGTTCCTCACCCAGTCATGGGGAACCCCAAGGTCAAGCCAAGCTGCAGGTGCTCCAAGCCCTAGGTTCCCTTGGCCCCTCTCTAAAGTGGCAGCCGGCCAAGTGCCCTTTCCAGGGTGTACACAGCACCCACTGTGGTGGCCCAATTCTTCCTTCAGATGTGTCCCCAGTCCCTGATGTCCACCTCTCTCCTTTTGTTGCCCAAATTGTCTGCGCTAGCACCTTTACTCCGTGGCTGCTCCACCTGACATGCTCTTTGTTCATGTGGGATAATTTTCCCAGAATTCTCTGATCTTTCCTCAGATCTCACCTTTGAGACTGGGCTTCAACCCTGGAATAGACCAGCCCAGTTCTTGTCCATAACGTTCCAGTCCTTTCATCCTCTTTATCTTACTCTTTCACATTTATCATATAATGTACCATACAATTTCTTTAGTTATTTTTACTTGGTAAATGGTCGTCTTTGAGTCAGAATTTTCCAGAGAAAGTCAATAGGAATAGGACTGTGTATATGTGTGTACATGTCAGAGGGCTGCTACAAATGTACTCATATAATTATTTCTTTGTAAGATTGGCTCATATAACTGTGGGGACTGACAAGTTCAAATTCTTCAAAGCAGTTGTATCAGGGAAGAATTGTTGCTGCTAGGATTGTTTAAAGGCTATGTGGAAGCAAAGATCCTTCTTCCTGAGGTACTTTGTGAACTATTTCCTGAGGTACTTCCTGAATTACTTCCTGAGGTACTTCCTGAGGTTCTTCCTGAACTTCTTCCTGAGGTACTTCACTGTTTTCTTAGATTATCAACTGATTATTGTGGACAGTCTGCTTTACTCTAAGTCTACTAATTTAAATGTTAATTACATGTAAAAAAAAAAAAAAAGTACTTCCACAGCAACATCAGCATCGATAAATTCAACCATCATACTTTTTCTAAAACATAAGGCTCTTGAGTGGAAAAAAAAACTTTATTTTGCTTATTTATATAACTGAGATGCTTAGAAGTATGCCTAGCCTATGGTTAACATATGTTAAATGAATTAGTGAATAAATAATTGAGTCTTCAAAACATAAATGTAGAAATCCAGTTAGAAATATTTCTAGCTTGAATGGAGATGGATGGTCTAGGATGTGTGTCTTACACATAGCTTTGCAATGAGACTGGGATGTAATTTGGCAAAAGGAGTGAAGAAATTCCATAAAAGCAGAGAGATGTGTAGTTTGGCTCAAAGTGAGAATAAAGAAAAGAGTGCTCTTTACAATAACCACATCTTCTGTAAGTAAGAGGGACATTTTTCAATTATCTCTGAAAAACTAAACACTTCCTTATTATTTGTCAAAATTCCAAAGAATGATTGGACTATCAATAGTAGTCAGAATAGTGGTCTCCGAAACGTTAGAAAATTTTCCACGTGAAGTAAGACACTTGTGCAAAACAGACACAAGAAACATAATACTCAAGATGTTTCTGAGCCCACAAGATCATTGCAAGCAGAGAAAGCTATTACGCAGATCAATACAACACTTCAATGTCAAACACAATTTGATGACTATATGTTCTGACCAAATCCGGGCAATTTCCTGTGTAGACAAGCGTGATCCCCGTGTACGCCTGCTCCCAGCATCACTTAACTACACAGTTCTCCTCCACCTGAGCCTGACCAGAACTCGGGAGAATCTCCAGTAACCAGTGTTTGACCAAAGATTAGAAACTCTGGAGAAACTGCAGAAGATGTGTCTTAATAAATAACTGTTTTTCATGGCAATTCATTTAATAAAAATTTTAGGAAGAAATTTCTGGTAACCTTGATCCAGTTGGAAGTTTCTAAGATTACATATCTACTTCTACTTTATTTGTTATAGGCCAGTGTTCTGCACACCATAATTATCTGTTGGCAATTAAGTTCTAATATGAATGTATGCTGCCTTTCTGCTCTTTGAGACAAGGTTAGAGTGAGCTGTTGGCTGGATATAGCGAGTGCTAATCAGTGACACACTGATTCTAATTGTCCTTCAGACCTAAGTGGTTGTAAATCTTTCAGTGATCACAGTTTAGAAAGTGATCATTGAGACCCTGTTGTTGTCTTTGAGAGATTGCAATGACCTTAAACTTCTCATGAGATAAACTGCCAGAATTGTAGTTAGCCTTTGAGGAAAACATAATGAAAAAAAAATAAATCAGGCTATCTAAATATTTTTTCTTCTTTGTATAGCAGCAAGCAATATTAAAATAGATTATAGGACTATAAGAGACCTATATGATGAGATACAAACAACCATTAACCTATCCATTCATGGTACATTTTTATTTTAACTCTTTGGATATTTCCTTAAAAATATGAACAGTAATACATAAACATGTTTAAAACATTAGTTTCAAATGTGAATACTGACACTTTAAAGAGGTGGGAATACATAACAAAGCATAATGAATCCCATTTTCAACACTGAAATATATTTTATAGAATTTATTAATATTTTCCATCAATTATCAATAAATAAATATTAATATTTATTAGTATTTCCCATCAATTCTGACAACTATTCATTGACGGAAGAGCAATGGGTATCGTAGTACAACTGAAAGTCTGAAAGGTTATCTAGAAAGTTTTCTGTAACTTAATAAAGGTGAAGTGTCTTAGTAGTGTGTGAAAAGTGATAGCTATCCATCAGGAGAAGGAAGGACACTGAAGCTTATTTTTTCTGGAATCAGTAGAAACCTGAAATATATTTTCTGATCCTTTGGACAATCTATGTTATTAAGATAAATTCTTGTCTGGCTCTTATTATTAAACCTCACTTTTGGAGCATATTGTATCATTCACCACATATCCCTGGCGTCTGAAAAATGAAACCCTATGAAGAGAATTTAATGAAATGACCTTTAAATTGTTCACCTAAAAATTGGAGTGCATGGTGAATATTACATTCACACTTGTACAGAATCTTTTATTTTTTCTATTTCATCTGTTTGATATCAGATATTAACTCCACTCATTCTTCATTGGAAATTTGTTCTATACAATGGAAAAATACTATCACCAGTCTTTAAGAAGTAATCTACAGATCCACAAGCTCTTAAAATATCATTTATAGTCATATTAGCCTCCCACCCAACATCTGCCTGAAGAATAGATATTTCTGCAGATTCGAACTTGAAGTTAACTGGAATGGGAACTCAATAAAGATATGAATTTTTCCAAAGTTAATTTATTCTTGGCCTGGTATATCTTTCATCTAAAGTTTGTTTGGTGCTGGCTATTTCTTCTCCTTATTGTAAAGTTTTAGGAAACTTAAAAGTATTTTTTTTATCCTGGGAGTAAGGAACAACTTTTCGCTATACTTTGTTAATGAGATGATTTCCAGAGGGAGCCCATCCTTTTCCCTCTAGGCCAACACTTAAGTGGTTGAGAAAGAAGAATATTTTTGACACTATGCAAAGACTCCGAATAGAATTAGCCCTGGATTTCACCTCTGGTTAAGAAAGATGGTAGAAAGGGAAAGCTATACTTCAACTTTAGTTGCTTCATAAAAATGTAGATAACTTGACTCTCCTACTGGAAGGGCTGAAGTCCCAGCCAAGTAATCCACACCACACAGTTGCCAACAAGGTGCTAAAGTTTCAGTGGTCCTCCTACATCACTTTGATTTTCATAAACTAACATTTAAAACATGATGTAACTAACATTTAAAACAAGATATAACCTGTCTAAAAGTCAATATGACTTCACATTGTAACCACATGGTATAAGTTAAATATAAGGGAAAATATAAAGATCGATCGCAAACACATGAATCGATAGCAAAACATAAATTGATAGCACACGAGTCATAGAACTAAAATTTCAAGCAACAGTTTTCAAGGAAATCTTTTAGTCCTCATTACTTAGTAATCAGCAACCAGTGTCACAGGTCTTATAGTTCCAAGTATCATGTAGTACTGAACCTTCTTTTGTGTTTTAGTTATAGCACTCATCATGCAGGCAAAAAGTAATAGAACAGGTTTTTAAAAGCTAACCAAGTATTCTATTTTCCCAAAGTATAAGTAAGTGTTAAAAAAACTTCAAGGCCAGAGACCACTAATGACAGCCGCAGAGTCTCTGATAAATGGGAAGAAGCATCTAGATGTAAAACAGCCCAGGTGGTTACTCCTCAGCTCCCCAGCCTCTCTCGATTCCTTATCAAAAGGCGAGAATGAAGTTTCTTACACCCTAGGAGTGTGGCAAGGGCTACTGTTTGTCCTGGTAAGGACCTACAAATTGTTCAATGTAATATGTAGAAATGTTTTCCACTCAAGATGGCTTACTGACAGCTGAAGATTCAAAGGGAAGCACCATCTCTTAAACCCATGCAGAATATTAAATGTCAATCATTCCATCTAGCCCTCAGTTTAAAATATTGTATCATGGTATACATGATAGGATGGGTGGAATTCCTTTCTCTACAACTTTTTAAAAAACATTGTGTATCTATTTATTTGGTAGAGGGTCTTGCTAGGTAATTCAGACTCATAGCAATCCTCCTGTCTCAGCCTCCCCAGCACTAAGATTACAGGCATGAGCCACCATTCCTGGTTTTGGTGGCTAGCACAGTGTGGAGCCTGCATACTATGCGGTGCTGGGGATTGAACCTGGACCCTTGCCCTTGCCAGGCAGGTGATTAGACCGCTGAGCTATCTCCCCAGCCATCTAGAGCTCTTGATTTGGACACACTGCCGAATCATCTCCACAGGAATGAATCAATAGAAGACTGCCTCTTATGTCAGGGACTGCTGGGCACTGAAGGAGAAATAGAAATGGCTAGAATGGTGTTTGGCCTGCAGGGGTGGCCCCGTAGTTGCAGAAAGGAAGCAGTAGTGCTGACTGTGATCCAAGCCACCTGAAATTCTTTCTAAAACTAGATGAACTGTATCTCCCCGCAGTCAATGTAACTCCGTATTTGGAAGTGTCAGCTAAAATAAATGGAAGTAGAAGCACAAATAAATTAAAAGCACAAAGGTAATATCATTGTATTGTCCAAGCCAAGCCAGAAAGTTGTTGTGGTCTTTGATTCTGACCCTATGCCTGTTTTCTATTATTATTTGGTTGCCATCCAAGTCTTAAACAAATCTGAAAGATGACATCCTTTGTAACAAAAATTTCTTCATCTTGAAGCATCCTAGCAAGATGGCATTTTCATAAAAATAAATACTAAATTTACCTAAAGCAGATTTTCTTTGGACAAGGAAATACCTGATGCACAAATCTTAGTTTTGAGACTGGTGCCTTGGACAGAACAGAAGAGGCCTGGCTTGGAAGCCAAACTAGAGTCAGACTCAGCTCTTTTCTGATCACATATCTGAGCTGAGCAAGTTTCCCAACACGCGAGCTTCTTGGAAGTTGAATTCCCTTGGCCACAAAGCTTAGCCCCTCGTAGAGCTGCTGAAGATGAAGCTCACAGTACCTCAGAAATGGAACCTATTCTATTTGTTTTGCTTCCACAATGCCGGCAAGACGATGCCACAAAGAAACAGGCGTTGCCTACATATGAAGAAAAAAAAAAAAAAAATAACTGACAGGGCTTTCTGTATTGACGTCCTCTCCTCCCACTGGAAGGAACGACTGACAGAGGCAGCTAATCCTATGACCCGCCTCCCAGGTGGGCAGCCCCTGGGCCCTTGGAGGCAACAAAGCCACGCGCTAGCTCTTTGTAGACCGGCAACTTCAGGAAACGTCTCCTTGTTCTCCTGTGCATCCTTCTGCCACCTGGGTTTCTCTTTGTTCCTCCTCTAGCCTTCTCCTCTTCCCAGCAACTTCGCACTGACCTGTGCTTGAGATCCGCAAACATGTTCCCAGTTAGTCTTTTGGGCTCCGACGTTTGCTGGTGTTGAGAGAAACTTCAGGACTGCTGAATCTGCAGTGAGGCCTCCTCACGCTCGGCTGGCTAGTTCCTGGAGCAGGAATGTCATCTATAGTTGGTGATTTCTGATCCCGCTTGGCCGTTGGTGACTCTTCCCGGCCTTGAGGAAACAGGCACCTCCATCCGCCAGTCCTCGGCTCTGCTGTGCACCTCGAAGGAGCTGCGACACAGTGACAGCGTCACGGGCAGCATCGTTAACCTTGATTTTGTCACAGTTTTGCTTATTTTTTTTAAGAAATTGGAAATGAAATTTAAAAATAAGTCTAAAGTACTGCTGAATGTACCTCCCTTCGATCTGTGAGGTGCTGAGAGGAATTCTGCGCTCCAACCTTCACGTCTCAGAGCTGCAGGGAGTTGAACTCAATCTCCCATCTCTTGCTTTGCAAGTGTTGTTAATTTTTTGGCAATGATAACCCAGATCCACTTCAAATAGGAAGCATTCGTCTGTAATTCATTCCCTAAACTGGCCTTGCTTGACACTTTAATATTGTTCTTGTGCTTTTCTATGTATTAAAATTGATAAATACACAGGCTCATTAAGAGGCCCTTTGTTTTCCTATCAGTAAGAACAGAGAATCTGAGTCATTTAGGAAGGCAGGGGTTGTTTAGCTCACAGAGAAGGGAAATAGTTGAAGATGAAATTGTTTAATTCTTTCTTACCAAGTAACTACAGAATTGCAGATGTCTCTTGAATGCAACAAATTAATTTCGGTCATGCCTGTTTATTTGGACACATGCTGCCAGAATAAAGGCCTAATCCAAAGCTTAATGAGTTGAGAACCCAGCTGGTACTCCTCCGGACCCAGTCCGACAAACTCCGCTGAGCACCGACCTGCATTCGGCACAGTTAGGCTTTTTGCCTCCAGTGGCCTTTGAATGTAGCTAGGTCTGTTGGGCTTCGGTCTCATGGAGCCAAAAGTGAGGAAAGTTGGGTTTCTCGATGGAAACAACAACTGGTTGTAGTCTGCAGACAAAATGTCACGGGGGCACTCAGGGGAAGAGACTTTTCATTTAAAAAGAATCAGATGTTGCGTTATTGGCTGTTTAAAAAGTTGAACGAACTGTTTCATAGTTTGCCAAATGGTGTCCGTCTCTGTAAACTAATAAAAAGCACCGCTGATTAAGGGGAATCTGATTATTGGGGCAAGAGTTGAAAGCAACTCGCACTTGGCGAGGAGGTGGGTGTTTCCCTTCAGCATTGCTTACGTGCTCAGTCTCCAGATCTGGAGGAGGAGCCCCACCTCCACTCCTTCTGAGATGGTGATCTGTGTATGCCTGTGGTACGTAGCGACCGCAGTCACTGCGGGGTGTTGGTACGTGTGCATAGCACAGGCGTCCGTTCTCGTGATATCTCCCCCCACCCCTTCCCTCAGTCTCTTGGTCCCTTCCATTTATAAGAGTTCATTGTCCCCTGAGGCACACTTTCAAGCGTTGCTGCAGCACACAGTACCTAAGGTCCTCTGAGTTACAAAATTGCAAGCATAGGGTTGTGACAGTGCCTCAGGCACCCCTTGCTAGATTCTCTGGGGTAATGGGTGTAGTTACTTTTTGTAATGAATTCCTTTTGCTCCCATGAGAAGCTTTTACTGTGCCAACACTTAGTGCCACCCATAGAGCCTTTTCTCATTTGCTTGGGCTGGACAAGAGGACAGGAAAGGGACCAGGTGTACATTTCTTGCTTAATAACAAGTTCTGTGTATACGCAGATGGGAATGCTTACCTCTAGCTTCTTTGACAAAATCCTACTTACTATGTATCGGTTCACTAATCAGATCCCTACCATTGAGTAATATTTGCACACTCACGGAGGTAAATTCTTGTTGCATCTTTATGTCATTAGTGAGATGCTGACGAATAGTTACTATTAAGGAACACAAGTAAGCATTAGCGATGAACAGCTTCAAGTGTTTGGGCTGATGAAGTGAAGTGTTATGCTCCGAGGCACAAGTGCCTGCTGGGCAAGTGCAAGGTTGTGAGTTCGAACCCTGGTCCCGCAAAAAAAAAAAAAAAAAAAAGGTCAGACTGGTTTTTACTCTGAGGTCAACAGATACTGTCACATATATCTCAGACTTAGGGGAATTTGAGGAATGAGTGGTCATTCTTGGAAGGCCTTGAATTCCCAGAGGCCCTTGGCTCTGAAGGTGGAAGCAGTAGCAGTAGACGACCCATGAGGGACACGGACTGACGCGGCACCAGCGCATCTTCACATGAAGTGCTCTAGCATGCATGAGCAGCCCGGTCTTCGGAGGATTTGAGGAAAGTGTACAGCTTGCTCTTCGATGAGTTAGGCACAAGCAGCACATTGCTGAGATCCAGGCATACGGCATGGCAGGGAAGCCATTCTGAGCTGCTTCAGAGCCCGGGTGCTGCTGGATCAACGTAGACCCCTCCGTCTGAGTCAAACCTAAAGGAATTCACAAATACACTCCTCTTAGAATTCAGCGTCTCTTTACATACAAGTTGTACTTCTTTACGGTACATGCTAAATAGCCAAGCAGGTCTCCTGGTGGTCGTCGGTTGGCAAGTGGCTTAAGCTCAGATGGTGGGGGTCATCAGTCTCTGTACTGCAGGTATCCGACTTGCGCGGACTTCCTTAGATATAACCTCTAGGGCTGCAGCAGCCACTGGTGACCCAGGGGAGCTCTGGCTTACCACACTCCCTCAGGGCAGGACTCACCACCAGCTCCCACAGTGATCTAGAAAGTAAACTTCCGTCCGCCAGCCTCGGCTCGACAGTCACGGCCTCCCAATTTTCTTCCTCCTGGTTTCTTTTCCTTTTATCTACCGTAATGCGTCACACTGCCGTCTCACTTGCCAGCACTCTGAACATTTCGGCTCAGTTTGTTTTCTACTGCACTCACTTTGAACATTTTTATTTTTATATCAATTCTGGGGCCAAGTTTATCATGTTCATGATGAACCTCCACCCCTGGAAGCCAAGCACTGCCAGAGAAAAAACACATAAATCAAGTTGATTACTGCCAGTGCACACCGTGGGCCTCAGCGTCGGCTTGGCTTAGACACTGCTTGATCATTGTTGCTGTGTACATGCTGGGCCATCTTTCTCAGTTATTTCCATAGCAGCTCTTCCAAACCTTCACTGCTTTCTTCATTACGAGCCACCTAACCCCTTTGCCCACACTAATATGATGCTTTAAAATCTAATCTATGTGCTTCATATTCCTTTCTTTGGCTTCCAACCACATCTCAACTTCTGGTGCTTTAGTCCCCTTTGAAATTCCCCCAAACAAAATGTTAATGTCATGGGCTTTTTGCTGAAAACAGTAGCTAATTTTGCATCTCTGTCTTGCTATCTTTCCATGTGATTTTTTTTTTTTTTTTATGAAACTCTCCTTTCTTGACTTCATCTCCTTTTTATACCAGCTGTACCTTCTCAGCTACCCTCTAGAAGCCATCTTCCTCCATATGCTCTCCTTGCTGTTAAGTAAACTTGATTATCATTTCTTCCTTTGCTCATGAGGCATAAATGCTACCTGCATATCAATAAGTACTAAACCATCAGCACCAGAGCATCCTTTGCCCCAGGTCTGCTTGTCTCTAGCTTAGCACTTCGCCACTGGCCAGCTCCTGGACATGAAAGCAAAGCCTCTGGCATGAGGAGTAAGTCCAAGCACACCGTGTACATTCTAAGCCAAAGCTAGTTCTCTTCCAAGTCTAGGTAGAAGCATAGATCTACTGTCGGAAGCTGTGTTCACTGCAAATACTTCTCTGACCGCTCACTGTCAAAGACAAGAAAAGGACAAGACTAACATACCTAACTGAACTTTTATTATGAACTAAGTTTGGGCTTTTTCCTTTGTCCCCTACTCATAAAGGTTTCTCTCACTGGTGTAAACTGAGGAAAGCATGGGTCTAGCAGCACCAGGTGACATGAGGCCAAGTCTTGACATTTCCATTTCCTTGCTGTTCCTATTTTGCTTTTGTGCAGGGGCCGCTTACACCAGTACCCTGCCTGTATCACAGTATTAAGATTGACTGGCGCCAGGCCCTTCTGAGATCCGAGTTCAGCAGATTTGCCAGTGTTGCTGAGAACACTTTAGTGACCTCATCACCTAATCCTGAGGTGAGGAGCTCTGTCTCCCGCAAGGCCCTAGAGCGTACCCCAAAGCATCTATTTTCACACTGAAGATTATCTGTCTTTACTCAAGAAACTACATTATGATTCTGTCATGGAAGCCTGTCGTAAACTGCAAGTGGCTTTTCTACAAGCTGTCCTTAAAATAGCACCATCTTACAGATTATAGGATCAGAGCAGATTTGTTTGCACTGCAACTTGGAAGGGATGCAAGGCGTTTTCCTGTTTGGACCCCTCTCAAATCGAGCAGTCGCTGGTACCATTCACTATATTAGCTGAAGCAGTATTAATAGAAATGGAGTTGCTACCTCCAAACTGCAACGAGAGCTTTGGAGGGGTGGTACATGCCCTAAGCAGCAGTATATCTGCTACTTTGAAGGGGGTACCCGGAACAATGGATGCTCAAAGTGAACTTGGGCTCTGACCTGTTATGCACTTTGCTTCACCACTTTGGAGTACAGGCATCCCACCAACACACTCAGTGTGCTCTGGCTTCGTGCTGAACTGGTCCAGTTAGTATGACAACTCAAATATATGTTTTGCCCAGTCTCCTATAAGCCCAAGACTTGACATAGGTCAGAAGGGCTGAGCTAGCCTTAAGGCAATGTGGGTGGATATTGCGACTTGTTTCAAATAAATGCAAATAGATTCAGAATTTCTCTTCTGACATGAACAAGATGCATTCATGAAATTGGTGACCAATTACCACACTCCTGAACCTATGCAAAGCTGACCCAACAAGGGCGTTTCATCTGCTGGAGTAGCCTTAATGCTGATTAGTATTTCGTAGCTTTCATAATCATCCAAAGTAGTCCTCAGGAGTGTGTTTTATTTCAGCAGGGACCAATTCCTACATGGCATAGGGCTGCAATGAGAGGGCCACTCGTGTATCTTTTTGGTCTCTGAGTTTCTGTGAAAATCCTTAGATTTCTTACCATTTTTTATTTATTCTTTGGTTTGAGGAGAGGTCATTTCAGAGGTGCGCATTTGTCCATTCACACTACAATGGCTCATAAACCACGGGCTGTGAAACCAGTGTGGGACATGCCGACCACCAGTTTGTTTACTGCAGTTATGTACTGGAAACCAGAGGAATGGCCACAAGATACTTCCTGGAGTTTGTAGCCCAACAAAGAATCAAATTTCCCATTACCATCTGCCACTTATGCATCCCACCCTACTGAAGACCCATAGAAGCAGTTCAGGGCACCTGATATTAATATCATTGAGGACTCTATATCCAAAAGTCATCAGGATATCTGTTCACACCCTTTCACCAGAGTACATGTAGTTGGGAGCAAAGAACTGTTGTTACGCGCATTTATGATGTTGCAACGCGTGAGGGTTTGCTGTTTCTTCAGGCGGTGGATTGGCTAAATCCTGCCTTGTGTCTGAGGATTGAACAATTGCCCAGTCTGCCACTTAGTAGATATTCTTGGTTCCTTCTGTCATTAAGAAAGCCACACTCTTTCAGCCACATAAATAACTCTCTGCAGCTTGCCGCACTTTCTCCCTCCTTACCACATTATGGCCAAGCTGTTCCCTTGGAGTCTGTGGGTGAAGAGCTGTACCTGCTCTGTGTCATCTCGGGGTCTTGCCCCACAAAAGCCTGATTCTGTAACCACATCTCCCAACACCTTCCCAACCTACAGAGGGACACAACCACATGAGTAATGCTGGTTCCTCCCTTGTTTCTGAGTAAGTGATGTATCCCGAAGACATTCTTGTGAAACAATCTTTAGGTGCATTTTCTTCCTCATACTATAATCACTTGTGAGCCCCCCTTTCTCCGAGCTTTTCAGTATCTTCCTTCAACATCACCATAGAGATTTTGGCATTTCTACCTCACTTGCGTAGACCATCTTTTCCCTGTTCTTATCCCTGATCACTAGGAGACACTGTCTCCAGGGATTTAAGTCCTCTGTCCTAGGAATGTGACCTCATACTGGTGGTCTTTCTAACTTTATAGTCCTCTTCCCTTGGTCAGTTCCCTCATGACCCAGCGGAGCACATAATCTCCCTCTTGTTGTAGTGTGAAATCAGTTGATCTTGGAGCTCTTCTGTTGTACGGCCCCATCGTCACCACAACAGTGGTGTGTGGCCCATCTCCATAGCCACAGCCCAGTATATGTTTTCTCAGCATACTTTGGCACCCACTACTAAAGTCATATTCTATGTTAGCGGATGCAGAGCCCACAGTTATCTGTACAGTGCTATTAAACAGAAGTCTTGATATCAAGGCTATTGAGGGGGAAAGGAAGCAGGATTAGCCAGGAGGAGATGCCCATCTGTGGGATAGCCTCAGTAGAAGTTTCAGGCAACCCTCTGACAAATTCTTAGAGCTACCCCACAATGGGCAGAAGGAACTAGGCCTTGCTTCTTCACTCTTTTCAATGTTGGCCACCCAGAAAAGAGGCCCGGGGTGCTCCTCAGCTAAGGCAACCTGGAGGAGGCTGGAAGCTTCCCGTTGCACATGGCACAGCCCGTGTGTGTTAGTTCTTTTGTCCCTGAAGGGGAACATAGAAGGTGCATCACAGCCTTTAATCTCATTTTTCCAAAATTAGATGAGACCAAAACTTCTCTGGAGGACATCCCACAAATGAACTAAGAATTTAGGGAAATTGATATTAATTACATAAAGCATCTCATGCTGAAATCTATTCCAGAAACAGAGTCTTTCCAGAAACAGACACTTTTTCTTCACATAAAATATGACACCCTTTGCCTGATGAACCTGTCTGAGTTTCTACCAGTGCATTTGCAGAGACTAGAGGGAACTGCTTTACAGAATTCACCTCAAGAAAGTATCAGCACCTATTTCTTTCTCTGCAACGTGGGATAGCTCTAAGGAATTCCATCCTCTGAATTAGGCAGAGTTTTGCCATGAACACAAAACAGACACAGAGTTTAGAAAAGAGCACGCAGGGACTGGGGAGATAGCTCAGTGGAAGAAGCACTTGCCTGGCAAGTGCAAGAACCTGAGTTCAATCCCCAGTCCGCGGGAGTGGGGGAAAGAGGGCACAAACCGCACTGTGAAATACACTTCCTTTCAGATAGCATGTTATTAAGAACAGGTGGCTCAGGAGTTGTGTGGTGCTGTCTTAGAGAACCTACTCAACACTAGTGGAGGTCTAGGTCTTACCTTTTTTGAGGGGGGAAGGGCATGAAGAGTGCAAGTATTATGTGGTCACCAGCTTCCTCCAGATGTCAGGAGAAGGCTTGGGGGCCCAGCAGTGTCCCCTCACAAAGCTGTGAATCCAAATGCAATAGAGACTGCAGGATGTTGCAGATCTGGGCCCATGAAACTTCCGCTGAAAAGCACTGCAGGCCGTAAGCCAAACCAAGCCAAGAGCGAGCCCGTATGGCTTCAATGAACAATGGCGCGTGGGAGGGCCACCCAAGCCTCACCTTTGGCCATGACTTTTACTGGGTGCTAGACTTGGAGCGACAGGATGTTCTTTGGTCATACCAGGTTTCCGCCTTACTTTTGTCTGGTTTCTATCTAGCCCATTTTTCTCCTTTATAACAGAAAGGCTAAGCCTGCAATGTTTAACTTTATTTTTTATTTTTATAAGGGTTACAGGTAAAAGTCTCCCTTGTGTCTCAGAGGAGTATGTGGAGGTGGACTTCTAAGCACTACTGGACTGGTTAAAGCCTTGACAACTCTGGGGCATGGACTAAGTGCAAGTTTGCATAAAGATATAGACATGGGTCTTTAGCTCTGGGGTTCTCCCTCCAAAGCCTCATGTATTTGGAGGCGGGTTTTTAAAGGGTGATTGGATCATGGGCACGGTGGATACAGCTGAAGGGGAAGCTCAAGAAAAGGGTCACCTGCCTGCCTACGAGAGCCTGCTTACCAGAGCATGTTCCCCTCACTGACTGCTCTCACTTCTCTCTGCTTCTTGGCCATCGTAGCGTGAGGTTATTTCCTGTTCTTGATCCTTCTGCCCTCCATGGACTAAGACCTCTGAAATTCTGAGCAAAAATAAAGCTCTCTTGCCTTTAATTTGTGGGCTCTGAGTATCCTCTCTCAGTATCCAAGAGGATGGGTAAGACAGAGCATTCTAAGGCTCCCTGAGGGCAGTAATTATTGAGCTAGGTTTAGACTATGATACTGAGTTATGCAATATGGTTGGTAGTCAACCTCTACAAGAACCTAAGATAGACAGAATTTGTCTTTGTCTATGTTCTTCAACTATGACACACTGAATAAGACATAAACAGCAGAGGTTTACTTTGCTGGCAGTTCTGGAGCTTTAGGTACTCAAGTTTCAGGGGTAAAACCTAGGAACGGTCTTCATGCTGCACTTTAACACAGTAGAAGGGGAAATAGGCTGGTGAGATATCTTAGCAGACTGAGCCCCTACTTAGGCCAGCTTAGGCAAGAGCAAGGGCTGGGGTTTGATCCCTGTACCACATGCTGTGCTATCCCCACACCCAAGGTGGTCTGAGCTGGCCACAGTCCTGATGTGGTGGTGCATGCCTATAATCCAGCACTGGGAAGGCTGGAAGTAGAAGGATTGTTAGGAGTCCAAGCTGCATAGTGACAACCAAATACATTAAAAAGAAGGAGCAGGAGGCAGAGGAGGAGCAGAAGGAGGAAAAGAGGAAGATGAAAAGGAGAAGAGAAGGAGAAGGAGAAGAAGGAGGAGGAGAAGGAAAAGGGGAAGAAGGAGGAGGAGGAGGAGGAGAAGAAGAAGAAGAAGGAGAAGAAGAAGAAGAAGAAGAAGAAGAAGAAGAAGAA